>CABFPE010000010.1:679669-707887 GCA_900660155.1 Hofstenia miamia | reverse complement strand
ATATATATATATATATATATATATTGGTTTTAGGCTTTATTGGCATTTGATATTTTTGCTAGTTTTAGGTAATATGCGAAATATTGAAATTATTTCACATTTCATTTGTTTGAAGTTGATTTTCAACATATGATAGTACTGCGCCTTGAGACTAGGATATATAGCTTTTATGTAAACCAATGCGCCGAATTTTCATGTTTGAATATACGTAGCCGTTTGCATTTTTGTCTTATTATGTTCATTACAATGCAAGTAGACGTTTGAGGACGCATTTGTTTGATTATTGATCATTTTATCAACATTGTTTGTTTAGATGCTCAATAGTTGTTGTATTTTACATTCTCAAATTCGAATTGTCAAATATTTGTGTTGACTTCGACTATTACAGAACTTCATGGCCTCCTTTTGTTGCTAACGTTTCAGTTTTATGTTACATTTTATTGTTTTAAGTTTGGTGATCTCAAAAGGATAAGGCTAATATATGTGTAAATGTGTGTGCTTAGAAAACAGATAGGTATATAAATATCATTGATGTATATCATATTTATCATATTTTTGAACAAGTAAGTTCGTTTAATTTGAATCAATCACTTTAATACAATTTCAAAACATTCAAGGTTTATTTATTAAATATCAGATTGATATGATATTTCTAGGAATCATGATAGTACCCAACTGGTCTCTGGCTATGAAATTGGTAAACTTATTGTTAATTCTAAATTGTCAATGAAATATTTGAGTGAACGCAATTTGAGGCGATTACGATTTCTGTTTGTGAACTAATTTGAACGTTGACTTTTGACAACGTCATAATTCGCATGTGGAAATAGTGAGCTTTTCCCAAACATTGGCGTGTTTCCATGTTTGGAATAACCGTGCCAATCCGTGAGTCATTTTCCCACAAAAACGTAGTGGAAATTTAATTGGAGTAGGAAATATAAACATTGATTGCATTAAACGTCTATTTCCATCAATTAAATTTTGTGGAAATCGATTCATTGAGGATCTAACTTAAATTAGTTGTGTATTTAATATAGTTTAATCCAGCATTCAGTTATTACGCCTAATTCGCTTTTATAATTTTAGAAAAGAAATAATCGAATTGCATTTTTGCGATAATTTCAATGCAAAAAGCCTCGCATTAAACTCAATGCAAAAAGCCTTACTAAATTCGGTATTTGTTGAAAAATGCAATTTAGAGATATCTAATTTCATACTTCATTTTACGTAGGCTTCATTTCGAAAAGTTATACCACTGCATATATCCCGGTTGTCGTTTTGCTGATGTTTTACAACATTCATTTAGATTTGAAGGATTTTGTTGACTTCGAATGACATAGAAATTATGTAGTAACTTATTACGACGCTTTTTTGCACACATTCAAACGATTTGTCATCAAAAATGAAATTAATATCCAAACATAATTGTGAAAATGAAATGGCAGTTATAATATGCAATTCTTTTTTCATAGCATTTCAGCGTTCTTCCGGCTTCCAAAAAAAATCTTTGCATTTTTTCTTCTGCATACAACATTTGTGTGCCTCTATATATTTACAAACGGGACACCGATAAATTATCAATATTTGCAGCATTCATCTGATTACGTCTGCTTTTCCAAAAAACATTTTGGCTTTAATGCCAATTTCCTTATTTGAAAAATGTAGCTGTTTTCTTTAATTTTACGTTATTTATTGTGATATTTTCAAACAACTCAGATGATCGGCTAAATAGGGATTTATATTGTATGCTTAGTTTCATGACGTGCTTTGTTTTGGCAAGAAACACAATCCTCTTTAAAACTTTTATTGTTAGGCTTTTTTAATGTTTAAGAATAGTTATAATCACTTCGTCAAAATGTCATTTCCGCAACGCATGCTTAAGACCTTAAATTCTAAATACTCAACCAATTGTAAATTTTATTAACAATTGGATTGAGTTTCTAAGATGGCTGATCTAATTTATCTTAAAAATGTAATTTTAGTAGAATGCAATAAAGGGTGTTTCTAAGGTCAGTGTGCAACTTGTTTAGTTGTAGATTTGTTTAACTTATAAATTGCTCATCGATTTTTGAAGTTTGACAGTCATCAATGATCAAGAAATCAACCTCGAAAATTGCTGACCTTATCTTAAGTTAAGGATTGATGGTATTCCGAAAAAATCGAACCCGCGGTTTACACTCACAAACCGAAATCGAAACGTTAAAAAAATGAAAACCGAGCCTAGAACTAGGCTACGTATGATAAAACGCTATCTGAGGAGCGCAACGACTGATAAATGGCTGGAAGATCTTGCAACTTTTTTTTTCAAACGAACTTTTAAAAATAAATATAAGAATCAGTTGTTTTGCCTGTCATAAAAATATCTAGAGCCGGTTTTGGCGGGCATTCCTAAAACGCTGGCGCCGTGGTATGAGTCCGGTGTATTTTTTTTCAAAACCTTTGTCCAAGCACTATTTGTAACTTAGTTGTGTACTTAGTTTTAAACTACTTAGAAACACAATTTCAATGAGCGGCTTCAATTTCAACATGGCCAAATGCAATAACGTTAATAATGACACGGTTTCTTATATAATTGGATTATTGACTTTATAGGCTATTTATAACAATCAAGATTATTTGAGATTTTTCTAAGTGCCTTTCAGCCTGACTTCTACTCATGCAGCCACACCTCCTCTAAAAATTTCAAGTGCTAGACGGTTATTTGTGGTTTTAATCGGATGTATACTTTAACTATGTGGTGACTCAACGCTTAATTTTAATCTGGCGACCAATTTACTTAAGCGCGCTCGATCATTTTAGTAAATATTTATTTCTCGCTGCCAAATTTAATTCACAAAATTCTCAACACTGTCATTTCACTACGACTCTTTCTTTGCCATTTACTGCAATTCAGTAGTTCTTGGTTAATTGGTTCCATTTTACGTAAAAATTAAACGGCGATGTTTAATCGAATAGTAATTGCAGAAGTAAAATTGAGAACAATTACTGCTTCAAAATACTTACGAAACTAAATTTATAAGTTTTAGGAAAATTTTTTATCTATAAATCTGTTAATTGTACTTTTTAAATTGTTTGAATTTCAGATGTTTATTGAAAACTTAGTTTTAGAATAAGTTTAGTGTACTTTATATCCCATTAGGAATTTGAAAACACGTTATGTAATTTTGGGTAGTGAGTTTGTTGTCTAACGTTCTATTTAGCATCACTTTATGACCCGTCTGATCTACAGCTTGGAGTCGATGATCTTACTGTGCTTAGTAATCTCAGTGAAGAGATTATCAACAAAAGTTTGGAAGTCCGCTTCAAGAAAGGGAAAATCTACACTTACATCGGTTCGATTTTAGTCTCTGTGAATCCGTACCGGCCCACCGGACTCTTTCGTGAAATGACAATGCTCAAATACCATGGCCAGACCTTTGGAACGTTGGAGCCACATCTGTTTGCCATAGCAGAAGCGATATATTCTGCTTTTTGCAGCGATCGTACTTGTCAATCGGTTGTTATCAGCGGAGAAAGCGGTGCAGGTATAATTTGTCATTTCGAAATATTTAAGTGAAAATGTACTTTTAAATGACCATTTTTATAGTATGTAAGGTATTCTTGGGTACAACATGGCTATTAATATCCTCATGCAATGATTCATCGAAATCTTACGTAATAATGTTTGAGTGAAATTTGGTTAAGTCTTGTTTGTGTTGCGGTTTATTGAATTACGTGCATTTTGATTTGTGTTTAATTTAGGAAAAACTGAAACCACCAAATACATGCTGCAGTTTCTGTGCAAAGTTTCAGGTAGTAATGAAAAATCTCGCTGGATCGAGCAACAAATTCTTGAAGCCAATACTATAATGGAAGCTTTCGGAAACGCCCGTACTGTCCGTAATGATAATTCTAGTCGGTTTGGTAAATTCATTCGTGTCTGCTTCGATCTCACCTCCAATATGCCTCTCATTACTGGATGTATTCTCGAGGATTACCTCTTGGAACAGAGTCGCATAATTTCCCCTAGTCTTAATGAAAGAAGTTATCATGTTTTTTATCAATTCCTCAACGCCTGCAAATCTAATCCGGAAATGGCATTAGCTCATAAAGTTTTGGGTGGACCTGATCGTTACAAATACCTGTCTTGCAGTAATTGTTACACAATCGAAGGTCAGAATGAGTTAGCAATGTTTGACAGACTGAAAGTGGCAATGGGCATCTTAGGCATCAGTCAGGAAACTTTTGAAGAACTTTTAGATGTTTTATCTGCTGTTTTATTATTTGGCAATATTGAGTTTGCCATTAATGATGACGACAGTGTGCGATTGTCTGATGAAAGTGCATTTATACTTAGAAACTTGCTTCTTCTTTTAGGCATAAAGGCCGAAAATTGTTTGCCTTTGTTTAAATATAGATCCATCGTTGTTAGAGGCACTGAAATGCAGATACCATTCAAAGTTCATGAAGCTGTAGAGAACAGGGATTCAATGGCTAAGGCGTTGTACTCGGTAATGTTTTCTTGGATTATCGAAACAATCCGTGAATGCACAAATCCCGGTGAGCAGTCAACTTTATTTATTGGTATTTTAGACATATTCGGGTTCGAACAGATGGACACCAACAGTTTTGAGCAATTGTGTATCAATTACGCCAACGAAAAACTTCACTTATTTTTTAATAATTACGTTTTTAGCGTTGAACAAGAGCTTTATAGAATAGAAGGTATTGATGTTGATAATGTTCATTTCAATGATAATTCCGCGTGTCTGGATTTAATTGACAGATCATCGCAATGTGTCCTTAAGATAATTGACGAAGAATCACGTTTCCCAAATGGAACAGATGTGTCGCTTGTTCGCAAGCTCCACTCTATGCTTTCTTCCCATGAAAAGTACATCATGGGTGACGATTTTCGACGGCATGAAATTGAATTTGGCATCCAACATTATGCTGGTGCTATAACGTATACCGTGGCTGGATTTTTGGATAAAAATCGGAATGTGGAACAAGACTCTTTCTTTCTTTGTCTAGAGGAATCTGATAAACCAATTAGCAAAGGAATCGCTCAACTTTATGAGCAGCAGAAATTTGGTGGAGCAGGGGCAGACAGAGCAACTATGAGGACAACAAAGAGTAAGCAAACAGTATCGAGTAAATTTAAGAAACAGTTAAAGGAACTTGTTCTCCTTTTGGACTCAACAAAATCTTGGTACATTCGTTGTTTAAAACCAAACGATAATAAAAAACCGGATGTTTACGATTCAGAATTGGTTGAAAAGCAACTTAGATATTTGGGCATGCTTGATATAATCAGAATAAAAAAGGACGGTTATCCAGTACATTTGAAACCTGAAACATTTGTTGATATGTATTGGTATCTTTTGAAAGATCGTTCACTGCTCCGAAGTTCTCCTAATGACTATGATGGTTTAATCCCTCAAATTATGCACATTGCTAGTGCACGTGCAGGGGAATGGCAGCGAGGAAAAACTCAACTATTTATTAAGGGCCGTTTAGCAGATAGCTTAGTTGATAAGACATTTCGCTTGCTTGCAGTAAACGCAACTGTTATTCAAAAAGTCGGACGGATGTATATAGCACGTTCAAGATTCCTTAAAATGAAACACTCTGTAGGCGTTTTAGAACATTATTTCAGAGGCGTACTCGATCGAATCCGATTCCTTAAGAAAATGTGGGCCGTTGGCATGCTTCACAGATTTGCCAAAATTATATTTGCGAAGAATATTGCAAATAAATTGCGAGCAGAGCGTGACAGGAAAATTGAAGTTCCTGTTCCGCCAAAAATCGAGGTTAGCGATGATGTCATTAAAATGCGACGCTTCTCACAGAAAATCGACGCTAATCTTGTTGCTCTTGAGATCAGTGGCACAGAAATTAACATTGATCGTTTGATAAACAACATAGACATAGAAAGAGAAGAGACACCGAATTATTCTAATCTTATAAATGAAGTTGATAATCTTTTAGATGGTTTAGAGAATTTTGATGAAAAGCCCGTTAACAAAGCTAGTTTGTCTTCACCACTTAAGAGGGAGCCGTCTAAATCCCTTGAAGACATTTTCAATGTTGATCTTGACTCAGAACTCGATAAAAAACCTGCTTTGCCCCCGAAACCACAACATAAGCCAAAAGTCGCCCCAATCATTCCTGAAGAAAATAATGACTTAGATGATGCGTTGAAGTTGTTGGAGGATGAATTGAAAAGCATTACGGCTGATCCTGATGTAACACTTGATGACACCTCGCATGATTATTTCTCTAACTACGTGGATTTCGAAATAGGTGCTTCATCTCAGCTACAAAAACAACAATCCATATCAATGAAGCGTAGTATCACTAGACAAGGTACTATTACACGCCCAGAGGATATTCTCATACCTGATTTTGGAGAATTACTCAAACTTAAAGAAACTAATGAAGAGCCTGATTATGAAGAGCCTTCTTCTCCAGTTGGACAGGAACAATATGTCGATGTCTCAGGTTCATCAATGACATTGGATAGTGGAATAGCGTCTATGGATGAGATTATTGAGGATAAACCTATCGAGAAACCTGAAATGAAACAAATTGAACATCTCGAAGGATTTAAGTTAGTCGATTATGCAATAGAATATTTTGTAGATATGCCCTTAGAAGTTTCTGGATCTTCTGGGTTTGCTGGTACATTGTCGAAAGCTTTCAAGAAAAAAGGGAATGCAAAATTTATTTCTAAGGAAGAGCTTTTTTATTCAATGCTAGAGATGCCCAATATCCCGCAGCCACTACATGAATTAGATACTGATGAACAATTCGCTGCTGCACGCACAATTTATAAGGAATTGTATAAAATGATTACAACCGACCTAAGAGTCGAACCCATCCAGACTTCTTTAGGAACAATTTTAAAGCTCGATATAAAAGATGAAATCATTTGTCAATTGGTTCGATTAAGTCATTTTCCGAAACCCACTGTTCAAAAGAAGGTATGGCAACTACTTAACATCTTTTTGGTGATTTGCACTCCGAGTAAAAGATTGCGTAACTATGTTCGTATGTTCGTGAAGGAAGCATTGGCAGAGCCATTATTTCAGGTAATTTTCATTCAATAGCTCTTAACTGCTTTTTTAAATTTTTATTTTGAAGTGTGATAGAAAATAATATTATATATATATATATATATATATATATGGTATATAGAAAGAGTCCCTAATCGTAAAAAGTTAGAAATCTCTTCATTTTTTGAAAATTTTATCAACTGTCGTTATTTGTTATTCAATAATATGCTAAGCATACTCAAATGAAACTGATTAAATACGGCTAAATAAAATGGTCAGAAAATGTTTGAGCTTATCATTTATATTTCACTTTTTTCGGGAAAAGACTTTTCTAGAAAGCATTCGTAACCGTAGTGTACATACATACGTACTAGATATAAGTCTTAGTTGGTCGTCAAAATGTTTCCTGTGTCAACAAACTGAAACACAATTTTACACCATTGTAAATCTATTGTATATAAGTGTACTTCCTTTTCCCCTTTGACCGCACATTGCTTCTAATGTATTATGTAAGATTATAAATAAGTTCAATAAATCGTATGATTTCTATAACAATTTTATCATTTTTACCCACAAAGTTTGCAAAGCTTTATTAGCTGCAGCACGTTTCGAAGTCATTACAGCAAACACACTCACAAAAATAATAAAGTGATTAGTCGATTTTTTTCATTCAGTCTCTCTTCCATTACATACACAGTATATGTTATACAAACCCCATAAATATGCGAGTACGCATATCAAGTAATCATAAGGAAAGAAACAACGTGTATCTTTTATAGTAACTATTTTTAAATGATTCGTAGAATGCGGTCATTTTGACCGCATTGAATATAATAGTGTATATTGCTTTTATTTTGAAACAAATTTAATACTTTTAAATTTGACTATATCAGATTAAAAAAGGGCCTATTTCAGTAATTAACGTTAATTTTTAACGTTAAATCTTTTTTAGTTTAAATATAAATGAAAGACAATTATAGAGTGCGGGCATATTTGCCGCATTGGCTGTTTTAGTGTTAAATGCTTAATTTCGTTTAATCATTTCTATGTACGTTTGTTTGGAGAAGGCATATATTCACGATGTATTTTCTTATTTCAACTGCTATTTTAATATGTTAACTTGTTTTGCAATAATATTTTTAATTTAGTTCTTTTAAAATCCTAGCATTGCTGTTTAAGCTAATGTTTTTATCGGAATCTGCTGTCACTTAATATTTAAATTTTTTATACTTTTGGTGGTATTTTAATTACAATTGTTTTTAAGTGTATGCAGTACGTTAGAAATCATTATCATAAACTAATAATTGAATTTATTGTTTAATGAAATTGTTCCAAAAAGAAAGTAACTTACGAAATGTGGTAAATGCAGTTCAATGTATGCAAATTAATTCTAACTTAAATAGAGATTAGGTATTTAAAACTGTAAAATGATCACTTGAAAAACAAACAAAACTCCGGCCCATGGGATTGGGATTACTAATTGTATTTAAAAACAACACTAAATGCTTGCTATGTATTAGTTGTCATAACAGAACACTGGCATGTGGACTCACCGTTTCAATCGCTCAATGTAGCAAAAACCTCTACAGGTAATAAGGTAATATCAATGTTATTTAATGACCTTCGACCCTACCCGCAGGTCGACCGGTTTTCACCCCTGACTTTTCCTAAACTAAAATGTTTCTAATTTGGGGAGTTTAGAATTTAACAACGATAAGCTCACTGCAACACATTAGATTGTCTGCAAGTACCTTTATACGAGACTGCGACCAAATTTCGCAAAGGCGGATCAGTGTTGACTCATAAATAGAACATCGCACGGGCTAATGTAATATAAAATGTGTATTAATAAATGTTTCTAAACTTTATAAACTATTTTCTGCAGCAATTTCGAAATCGTATGTTTAGACTTATGCTCGGTCGTGCATGGATTTGCTGCTGACCGCTAAGACCAATTTAAAAACTAAAGTTAACAACATAAATTTCATAAAATTTTAGAACATAATATAATTCTAAGAAAACGAACATCTCCGGATCGGTCCCTCATCATTTATGAAGCTAGTTTGCACTTCAAACAGATATCGATTTTTCACCATGGCAATGTTTGACGGAGCAAGATTAGAGCTGAAAAATATGGTATATGTAGTGCAATCTACGCAGTTTAAATTAACTTCAATGGAGATTAGGTTTTAAGACGGCAACATGTCCCTAAAAACAAACAAAACTGTGTTTTCACGCATAAATATCTAGCCAGTAGTGGGCAAATTAAATGCTTGCTATGTATTAGTTATCATGCAACAGAACTGTTGCATGTAACTCACCGTTCAATCGCTCAATGTAGCAAAAACCTCTACAGGTAATAAGTAATATCAATGTTATTTAATGACCTTCGACCCTACCCACAGATCGACCCGTTTTCACACCTGACTTTTCCTAAACTAAAATGTTTCTAATTTGGGGAGTTTAGAATTTAACAACGATAAGCTCACTGCAACACATATTAGATTGTTTGCAAGTACCTTTATACGAGACTGCGACCAAATTTCGCAAAGGTGGATCAGTGTTGACTCATAAATAGAACATCGCACGGGCTAATGTAATATAAAATGTGTATTAATAAATGTTTCTAAACTTTATAAACTATTTTCTGCAGCAATTTCGAAATCGTATGTTTAGACTTATGCTCGGTCGTGCATGGATTTGCTGCTGACTGTTCGTTATTCTGAGCGTAAATGTCCTCCCAGTATGACGGAAATTAAAGCTATTGTTGGACGAGGTCTAATACCGTCGCAGTTTTACTTGGCTGATGGCAGATGTATGCGCGGGGGTATTGAACCACTCTTTACAACTCACAACATGTTGGAGAAACTGGGACAGATGCTTTCCCTTCAGAGCACTGTGGGATGGGCGATCTATGAAAGTTCAGTCCAGGCTGAAGTTTATATTCGTTCTCAGTCTTGTCTGGCTGATTACATCTATAAATGGGAAAGGTATCTTCCAAAATTCTAAATTCAATAATTAATATTTTTAAATCATATTTCAAATGGAATTGCATTGCTCAGATATCAAATGTCTCGGTTGTAGCAATGTCATTTTACAAAGTAATTTTTTGAGAAATATTGATACAATTCTCATCTTGTTTACATTTTTTATTCTTGTATTGTTTACTTAATTAAGATTGTTTTAGAACAATTTAAAGGTAACCGAGTTATTTCTAATTGTATTATATCATAGTTTTACAGAAAATGTAAAGCGTGATCTAGTTTAGAAGTGTATCATATCCTTTCGTTCAATTAGCTCCTTTCTATCTAGTTAAACCAATACTAAATAATTCTATTTTAAAATTTAATATTAGGCTCTTGTCTATATTTTATTCTTTCAGCACCTTCAAATAATTTATCTAAAAATTCATTATTTTGAAATTATTTTTAGGGAAGAGGCGGACTTTGCTAAGAAAAAGAAAAAACACAAATTTGTCAAGAAGAAATTCATCATTTTAAAGAGAGTCTTCAAAGACTTGGAGTTTATCTCGGATCCAGTCGAGTACGAATTGATTTTCATTCAAGTCGTGCGGTCAATTGTTGAAGTAAGTTTTAGTTTCGGATAATTCAATTTCATATCTGTTAATGTTTACGATATTCTTTACTGGTTATTTTGTTTAAAGTAAAGTCATTTGTAACAATTGGTCTCTAGTAATCTTCTGAAAATGAGTCAATCAAAATAGGGAAGCGGTTAACTTTTGCATACATTATTTGTTCACATCACTGGTATCAAAAGTGGTCTATATCGTCCCTAAAGGTTGAGCCTATAGATTTTTTATTGCTAAATCATATACTTGATGTACTCATGTTTTCTAGTTTTTACGTATCTTACCGATATGTTTTTTATGGTGATCATTCTTTTGTTAGCACAGCATAATAATACAAAGTTTAGGCTTCCTGTTCATGTTTTATTTTGTATTCCCAATAAAAACACCTAAGCTGTCAACAGCATTTTAGATTTGTAAACTATGGATAAAACTAGTTTTGAAGCTTCTGGTATGCATGTGTAGTATATAACATGTGAATATAAAATATAGAATTCTTAATTATAAATATTCAATTTGTTTCCTCATGGATGCAGGATGCCATTGAGAATCTAAATCAGATTGTTGATTATGCAATGAATGAAATGTTAATAATCCGATTGCTTGTGTGGACCCTATTGCTGAACAATGAGTGATGTATCTGTATATGTTAATTTTTATTACAATCTAGAGGTCAATTCTCACCCTATATTGAAATGGGTCTAATAACAGCTATTGGCATATTCCAAAGGAAATCGAGCCAACGTTGCTTAAGAATCGTATTAAGTAGCAGACCGAGGTAATGTGATTTTCATTGATAAAAATCGTTGTTGGGTGAAGAACGCATATAATGAAAAGCATTGAGTTTGAAGTAACACGGATGATTTTAACCACGAGATAATCTATGAATACGAAAAAAATTTTTCATGTACATAAAATTGAACTTCACTCATTGATTTATGACAATGTCATACCTCATAAATCGTTAATATTGATGCCTTTTTATCTAGTAATAAAGCTAAACAGCCGCATCAACCGGATTATTCGCAGTAGCTCAAAGTGTAGGATCGGCATTACTTCATATTACTTTAACGTCAACAATGACTTGATGAATTTGTTAATTTTATCATGGGCCGAAAATTCTTAAAAACAAAATTATCAAAGACATATGAATGCATCAGGCAACTCTATAGCCAATTATAGCTTTTTTGCCTGGTGCATTTAAAAAGTTGTTCTGTTATCTGTTAGCTTGACAGCACTGTGCATGCGTATAATATATCTATTATGCGTTTGTTGGGAATGCTCGAATTTGCAAGATCGGAATGAAGAATACAATCTTTGTAAATATAAAAATGTTGATATTATGTATCAATATTTTGAAGAGTACAGAAATTTATTTCATTTCAGCATGTAATTGATTGAAATAAACACGTTTTTCGTTAAATTACGTCAATCAACGCATTCAACCAAATTATTGTAATCGTAATCACCAATTAAATTCGAAGTTTGTAGTTGAAACTTGATGAGTTCATTTACTAGTTTTTTGATATTTTAATTATACGTGTCGATTTATTAAATACTATCAGTTAAAGTTGCTCAATTTAGTTAGATGAATTTGCAGTCTCCGAACACCAGGCTTTAACATTAGCTGGACTTCAGGCCCAAGCAATGTATGGACCTTATCAAGAATATGAGCGTTTAACTCGTTATCGCAATTTCCACCAATTCCTGCCCAAGAGGATCATAAACCTGTACAAGAAAATTGACTGGAGTTTGCGAATCGCTGATCAGCACAAATCTGTCTCGCAGCAAGTTACTCAGCAGAATGCCCGGATTCTTTATCTAAAAGTATGCACTCAGTTCCCCATGTTTGGTTGTGCATTTTACCCCGTTATCTATCGAGGATTCTGGGACCACGCTAAAGAAGTTACTCTTGCAGTATCACGAGATGGAATTCAGTTTCTGCGAACGGATGACAAAAAGGTATGCTTATACTTAATAAATTATTACAAAGGAAGCGCCTGATTTAATGCGATAAACCTATGGTTTTCAAATATTTTTAAAATGGAAACGAAACGACATATGGCGGTTTTTGTGTTCTTGTAATTCCCCTGTAATTTCGAATACAATGTATTTACATTAATTTGCAGTTTTTGTCACATTAATAGCACATGTTGCACAATTCACTGACCGAATTTCAACAGCATTTAAGTTTATTGCCTTTAGTTTCCTTGAATAATTGCTTAAGTGAGCCTGTAAACTAGTTTTCAAGTGTATCGAAATTTTGTGCAACTTTAGTAATTTTTTTAGTTGCAAGTTCCATTCTAGCTTTTTAGTTAAATATTTTGTTTCTGCAATTGTAAGATAAACGTTTCTACACTAATAATCTTTTACTTTCTCCTTTCAATACATCTGTATCGGATTCAATTTTGATCAATTTTATTGAAGTACCGGTAACTCATCTGGAGTTCAGAGCAACACCCATGGTTTTACATAATATCAGTAAACATCAAGCGCATTCGGTTTTATGTCTAAGTAAGCAATAATATTCCCCAATTCCGCTGTCTGGAAGCTGTTAAAAAATGTGATACGTTATCGCCTATTTTTGCAAAATGTATTTTTGTTTACTTTGCGATTTTTATATATCAGAGTTTAGCTCTAGTTCCACAATATGTATAAATAGCAACGTATTATATTCAAGTTATTAAAGCATATGAAATAGATTTGCATTTTAACATTCGTTTCTTTAGCGAATACTTGCATATGATTATGAAAGAATCGAAGGACTATTTATTGACGAAGAGGAAGATTCCATCACCTTCAAATTAGATGACAAAGGGAAACCAGGAGAGCAAAGGACTTTTGAAATTGAATCGGAATATCGAGAGGATATAACCGCAATCGTTAATGCCTACTGCTCAAGACTTTCTTACTTAAAATCCAAGAAGAAAGTAGATCTTTTGCGGAAAGGCAGTCTCCGCGATGAAGGTAGACAAAAGTTAATGAAGACTATAACAGAAATCAGGCAAAAGCTTTTCGATACCAAAAAGGATGATAAATACCTCTTAAATCATAAACTTATAGAAGAAGAGATGAGCACTAATCAAGTTGCTAAAACCGGTACACTGAAATCCAAAAAGTCGAAACGAGTAGTTAAAAAACCCATTCTGACAACTCCAGGGTCCGTAGTTTCTAATACTTTTTGGATGTGGAGGAAGTATCCTCTTCAAGAAACCCTTTTGGAAAATGATGACTCACGATATTACGAACTGGCTTCCAGAATGTTTGTTTCTATCCTAATTTATTGTGGTATTTTCAAGGATGAGAAAGAGGCTCTAGAATCGGTGGATCCTTCCAAGCCAATCGAAATCATTAAAATTATCATCAATACTTGTTACAATCGGCCTGATCTCGTTGATGAGCTGTATTTGCAACTAATGAAGCAAATTACTGAGCCATTCGACAATAAGGATATCAAAATTTTTGAAATAATTGCGTCGGTTGCGAACACTCTTGTTCCAAGCAATGAATTGGTTAAGGCCTATGTTGATTGTACATTAAGACTTTTAAGCTCAGGTTCATCTGAAGTTGGACGCTACGCCCAGTACGCTTTAAAATGCTTGTCTAAGTCTGTGGAAATCGAAAAGCGAACTCGAGCACCTTCAGCTCTCGAAATTCAGTTCACATGTAAATGCAAGCCGGTGTCTCTTAAGGTTCATTTCTCTGACAACGCCTCTCGTAAAATTGAATTCGAATCTTGGGCATCAGGTGAAACAGTGGTTAAGCAAATTATGGACAAAATAGCTTTATCTGGGATTTTTCATGGTTATGCATTATATGAGATAATAAAAATGCAGCCGGAAACCGCGGAAACTCTCATTATGCCTCATCAAAAAGTTTGTGATTTACTAGTAAAATGGGAATTATTAAACGTGAAAACAGTGCCTGTATGTTATCTTGCCTTCAAACGAAGACTGTTCGTGAATGCTAAGCAGTCCGTCACCATGGATGTCGAGGCTAGTTTGCTCTTTCATCAAGCACTTAGTGATATTTATAACTCGAAATTTCCAATTCTCCCAATCGAAGCAATTCAATTTATTGCGTATCTGGCCGCATTAAAAGCGAGGGATAGTAAGAACAAGGGTATCGGTGATCATGCAGAATATACCAACCTTATTAATCAAAGACTCCCCAAGTCTCTCCATGGTGATATTAGCTTGGAACAGATCGAAGCGGTTCACCGTGAAATTTATGAGTCACGCGACAATGACTTTGTCATTTCAAATGCCGACGTTGTAAATCTAATGCAAAACTTTACTACTTGGGGGATGAGTGTTTTTGAAGTACAAAATATGTATTCCAGCACATTAGACAAAAAGCTCCTGTTGGGCGTCGATGAAAACGGCTTATCAGTTTTCACCATCAAAAGCTTAGTGAAAGTTGACGACATTCCTTTCGAAAGCATTTCAGAGTTCAACCCATCTCTCCATTCAGTTATGATCGTCACTAAAGACGAGAGAAAGTTTGTTTTCCAAACCACTCTCGGCAAAATTATCGGACAGTTGGTTACGGACTATGGGGAAACTCTGCACAAAGCGAAATCTTTGAAATTTGATTGGCTTTCCTAATTTCGCGTTTAAATTATACATAGTTTAGGAAAAATAGTGAATTTTTTGTAAATAGTATGTTTTTATTTTGTGAAAGCTCTTTTTAGCTTGCAAGTTTAGCTATATTTGTATCTATAATTGTGTACTATTTTTACTTGCCAATTATAAAGATTTCGCGCGTTTGATGTTTTCCTTCCACTAATTAGATGTTGTACCATGCACTATATATTATAATTTGATGAACTATTTTTAATGTGTTCCCAGAAGTTTTCATTCTATTGCATCAAAGTTTTTTTACTTTTAGTAAGTTGAAATGTGTATGTTATAATTTTGTTAAAGTAGTGATTTTATCTTTAACCTTTAATGTTCTAAAGTTGCTGAATTAATTTTTAATCAAAATTATAATTTTAGGCTGATGTAATTGGGAAAACTGAAAAGTAGTTTTAGAATTATTTTCCCAAATACTGCGTTCTCAAGCTATTTAACATTTCTCAATTTTAGAATACTCTGATTTTAGGCATGCATCACTTAAAAAATTTGTATTATCAGCTATAGAATAGTATTTAATAAGCAATCTGTACTGATATATTTTAGAGTACGTTTTATAAGTGAGTTTTTCGAGTGCGTAATATAACTATTCAGAGAAAATAGCAAATATGAAAAGTATACCACTAAGTATGCATGCTTACCAATGTAAATCGAAGAACATCAAAGCTTTACTGTTAAATTTCAAGTCTGCTATAGTATTTAAACTTGCATTTCTTAGATTTCAAAATTTGCTTACTTAACTTGCATAACAAATTGTTTTATAGTTACTAAACGAATTAGAATGATAATTTGAACAAATAAATTCAGACCCGAGTATTTAACCCTTTAACAATGTAAGAAATTCTGTAGCAATTTTACCAATTTTTTTTAGTAAATATTGATGTTAGAGGGATCACAACATAATCCGTATGCATTTTGTTCGAAATATATTTTGCAGCAAAAATCTATGGGTCACGGATGACCCAATCGTTTCTAGGGGTAAAATTCGTAAAAGTTCTTATCTGTATGTTTCAGATTCCTTTCAATAAATATTGTTTTTATCTTTATTTTAAAATGTACGTATTATTTAAAAGCATTGTAAGTAAATGTTGCCTGAATATGAAATTTCAAATTTCAGGGCTTACATGGATTGTGAGGGGATCATTCTTCATATTGCGGTCTGTAGTTAATATCTGAGCTTAAAACTTGAACGATAGGGTGACCCGAAAATGCACTACGAATTACATATAAAGCAAAGTGTTGAGTAGGTTTTGTGAAATATTCACCAAAATTTAGATTTCACTGGGACAATGCCCTTTCCTAAAACTTATCAAATTAATTAATTAAATTTATTAAAATTATCTCATTTGACTGCATTTATGATTTCTTTTTATGTCCTTCAACATATCATGAATATTTAATTCATGGGATCATTCTTCATATTGCGGTCTGTAGTTAATATCTGAGCTTAAAACTTGAACATATTTACTCTTACTGACGATAGGGTGACCCGAAAATGCACTACAGATAGAATATTTAAACGAATTACATATATAAAGCAAAGTGTTGAGTAGGTTTTGTGAAATATTCACCAAAATTTAGATTTCACTTGGACAATGCCCTTTCCTAGAACTTATCAAATTAATTAATTAAATTTATTAAAATTATCTCATTTGACCACTTGTTTATTTCATAATAAAACGATTATTTTTTTCATAACTGCATTTATGAATTCTTTTTATGTCCTTCAACATATCATGAATAGTTAATTCATAAACGTGATAATCAATTTGAAAAAATTGCATTTGAATTGTATGGATAGCCAGAGTCCTGTCGGGGGCAACCGAAAACTGCCATTAGATAGTAATTGGAAAGTCCTACCTAATTTTTTCACCATTTTTCACTGGTTTTAAAACCAGCATATTGTAATGAAAACATGCACTAAATCCATTTTGCTTATCACTACTTAAAATTTTTTTGAAAATCTGTATGGAAGTAAGATTAGATAATCTATATTCATTAGAATAGAATTTCTTACTAAGTGTAGTACATTGGCATAACTAAACACCTCAACAAAATGCTGCTAATACTACACTTAATGCGGCAATTTTTAAATTTTTGCAATATAAAACTGATGTTTTCAAAGGAATAGCGTCGTTAATAGTTACAATTACATATAATAAACGAATAAAAACAAATGAGCAATTACTGACTCAGTATCAGGGCCGTGGCGAAGGAGTGGCAGGGCCTTTCATGTTGGGTCACTTGGCATCCTGGATGCAAAACTACATAGGATTAATTCTAATATTCTGTTACTAAGTTAGTGAAAATATATAAAATAATAATGCCATTCTATTAAAAAAATTCAATGAAAAGTGCGAAACTATTTCATATGAGGGAAACTGCGAAAAAATTATTCAACTCTGCGGACCATGGCCCCATAACTTGCAAATGCGAAGCATGGGCCTGCTCTGGATAGTTTACTAATTTCGATGGATTGTGTAGTCGCAATTATTAAATTTAAGTCCTACTAATGATTTACCTGATATAAACTTTTTTTAGTATAAACGATTTTAGCTCGTTCTTGAATTGTTCAAGTTGTGTATTATTTTCATTTATTTTGGAAATTTATTCCAGTGATAAATTGGAGTATTAATAATTGCTATTAAATTTAACGTGAATAGTTTTGTGATAGTTTTACACTGTGTCGACAATATCTCGTCGTAGGGTGGAATTTTATTAAAGAATTTGAATAAATATGATTGTAAATAATTAACTCTTGTGGAAAATTATAATCTTTTGTTTTAAAAGAGTTTTTATTACAACCATTTAATGCCCATTTTACTTGAACTCGAAGCTTTTTTATAATTAGGCTGTATACTTTAGTATATAAGATATTTGCATAGCTTAGATTGCTCATAACGTAAGCATGAAACATTTGAATTATTGCAATTGGAGGTAACTTTTATGAAAAATTAGATATCTTTCTAATACCAACAGCCATTTCTTAATATTTATTTGCGATTTGAAATTAAGCTTTGAATCTATTGTTACTTCTAGATATTTAGACTTACTAGCGAATGTATAGATGCATTATTGAAGTTAATCGATTAGTCAGAAATGTCCGTATTTTTCTAAAAAAAATGGCATTATGCAAAATTCATTTTTTCGGGTTAATAGACAATCTATGCATGTTAAAATGCTTGCTCAATTTCATATATTCGATTCAATAACTTTTACAGCGTTATCTAAGGATTCATTTCGATAGTAAACAGATGTATCATTGGCGTATTGTGTTATTTCGCAGACGAGAATTTCCTTCATGTCATTCACATAAAGATTAAAAAGCCGTGGGCCTAGTATGATTCCTTGAGGAACACTATTAATGATTGGCGACCAGTTTGAAAAAAATATCAATTTACTTGATTCGCTGACGTCTGTTACTGAAGAAGAAGAAAAAGAAAAAGAAGAAGAAGAAGAAGAAATCTTTATTAGTGTAACAGTCTTAACTATTACATTCAACTGTTGCTGATACTACTACAATAATTGCGCCATTAACAAATTAATAAACAAAAAATAAAATAATAAAGAAAACAAAGAATAAGGTATAGAACAACAAAATAGAAAAAATAAATATTATACAAATAAAATAGATATAATTAGGACAGTATTGATCAGACTATTGTTAGCACTTGTGCCATTTCTTGTGAAATGTGTATCGTTTCCATGCTGATTTACCAATTTCTGTAATATAATGTGAAGTCAGATATGTACTAATTTCAGATTTCAATTTACATCTTTCTCTCAGTTGTTTAACTTTAATTGGAAGATCATTCCAGATTTCTATTGCAGAATTTATAAATGAATTTTTCAAGAAAACTTTTTTAAATTTTACTTTCTCTAATATACAAGTGCGTTTACTTATTAAATTACTGTGAGAAGAAGGATATTCTACTTTATCATACGGCATACGTCTGTTAATGATGTTACAGAGTTTGATGAGGGAATAATATCAATTGAAATATGTACCTTGTTTGCCCATCGAATTGGAGAAGCGATTTTTTTAGATAATGAGCTTTCACCAATTCCATTAAAAAACAACAATATCTAAATTGTATCATAACCAATGCATTCATCAACATTTCTTCCATTTTAGCGTCAATAACCATATTTAACATTGAATTGTAATTTTTTGTATGGATTGAATAAGGTTGTTAAATTTAAGCATTTTGAAATAAGTTATGTAAATCACATAAACTTTTTTCTAAGTTTTTATTCGTTTTTTTAAGTGATGTCCCACTTGTGAAAATACAAGTGTCATCAGCATATTGAACTTCATTGCGGTCTTGGCTTATTACAACTTTTTATATATATATATATATATATTGTAAAAAGTAACGGTGCTATCAGTGTGCCCTGTGGAACCCCTTTGTATAATTTTCCCCATCTTGAAAAAATCCCTTTGAACTTAACTCTTTGACAACGTTTACTTAAATAGCTTCTAATTAATTTCAAAACCAAAGCGTTCTAAATTTTTTAAAAGGTTGTGATTAATTGAATCGAATGCTTTAGTAAGATCTAAGCGAGCTATTCTTAAAAATTCATTATAGCCTAAAGAAGCCCTTCATTTTTCAGATGTTGAATGCAATTTCGGGAATCCAAATTGTGTATTTGATAAAATATTGTTTTTTGAAAGATATAGATTAATTTGTTGAAAAAGTAGTTTTTCCATGATTTTACTAAAAGAAGATTGATATTGGTCGATAATTGATATTTATAGTATTGTCCTTTGTAACAGGGAGTTACATTTGCTAATTTTAACTGTGTCGAGAAGGAGTTTGTTTTAATACAAGAGTTAATTATAAAATTTAAAGGACACATAATTTGAGGAGCAAATTTTTTAATGCGCAAATTGGAATTTCCCATGGGACACAAGATTTTTTAGAATTATGCTTTGAAAATTTCCTGCCTTGTTACATATCTGAAGAAAATTGATTCGCCTTAACACCATTTCTGTGATTTCTAAATTGCAGAGGGTTATAATCGACCTTGTACTTTCCTAGATGAATTAATTCAATGTTAAATGCAATAACACTTATACTAATGCTTTCCACATTTTCGTTCTTTATGCAATTTACACAATCTTCAGAATATTTATTGCAGTTCTGAAGATTATTGACAATTCCTATTTGTCTTTAGATCTAGAGAGCTTACTAAAATTAGTATTTAGCAATTTTTGACAGTAGGTTGTATTGTGATAGAGAAAGTTTGCTAGCAATAGTCTGAGAAATATTAGCATTACAATTATAATCTTAAAAAATCCTACCATTGTTAATGATATGTCGTATGCGGCTGACATAATGTGGGGTAAGTTCTGTGTTCATTGGAGTAGAGGCAATGCTTGAATATGATGAAGAATTGATGTGATTACTCTGTTGCCGGGGGTGAAGCATATTTCGCTGTAAAAGAAATGGGTGTCGCAGTATTTCAGCATTTGATGTGCTGGTCAATGGGATAGAGAGCACTGTAAAGAGAAAAAACCAATATTTTTTAATTTTTTATGAATATTGTAGAATCACTGGGTTGAATCTAGACAGAACTTTGCCAGAGGGCTTAGTGTCAAAGTAGAAGGTCGCTGTGTGATTCTAGCGAACAAGAGAACACGGTTAAACTATTTCTCTAGTTACAGATGCTTGGGTGTCTTATATTCAATGCGTAATTACAATATTTACAAACATGAAAACAACTAGTCAACACGAAAAGCGCGTGATCTGGCCGATAAATAACAACAACTACCGTCTGATGTTACACAATATCTCATGATTAATAAAATCGAAAAATTTTTAGTGGTATAGACAGGCAATCGCAACAAATTTATTAGAATCTAATAATGTTCGCCATTTTCTGTCATTTGTATAAGCGCGTCTGATGTTGAGTGATCTTTTCTGAAACCCAATTGTGATTTGGACCATAATTTCATAATCGGTGATGTATTGAATTCCTCTAGAGTCTATAATTTTTTCAATGGAAGAATATTTTGATTTGGTAAAATTCGAAATTTTGTTAATGAGTCTCCATTTACTCTTTTAAGATATAGCACACAATCAGCTATATAGAGGATTGCTGTCTTACAACACTACTGTTGTTATAATTTATAAATGTTCATTCATCTTTTAAAGTCAATTGTGGCATTGCATTAGATATTTTATGCAAATTTAAGTGTAAATAAATAAATTGTATTCTTCGTTTCTTAATTAAAACTTGAATTTAATGTACAACTCCAATCAAGTATAAAAAAACTCGAAGTATTCTTTATAAAATTTACTACTAAAGCGTGTTGCCTTAATGAAGCAACTTTATCTAAGCACCCCTTAAAATTCAGAACAATAGATTTTAAAAATGTTGAAGTTAAATAAACTTTCAATGCTAACTAGAACCAAAACAAATAGGTCTATATGAATTTGGAACCAATGAATTTGTACCCTTGATATGCATATCAACATCATATTTTCGTAATCTAGATAATATTTTTTTAACAACAATAACATATTTTTAAAGTTTCACGTTAATATACATGTATTAAGCTTACAAACTTATTAAGAACATAAAAAAGCATCTTTCTCCATGATATATATATATATAAAATTACAATATATGTCTCTTATTAACTATGCCATCTGGTCTAAAATTGTGATATTTTATTATATGCGCGCCAAAGCAATTAATCTACTTTCGATAAACGAGAGAATACTTAATACAGTTCTAATTATTTATATTATTTCAGAAAAGAAATATATGTATATGTCAAATTTGCTATTTAACAATAATGTTTTTCTTCTTACAGTTATAATTATTTAACTTTCAAATTTCCAAATCAATTAAATTTAATTAAAATTTCTGTTGTTAATAATTCAAATGCATATGTGCAAAAGAAATTTAATTATCTTACAGTTTTACCACTGAATTTTTTCCCGCTAACAATAGTAAGCTTTTATATTCTAGTAATTTATTTAATTTAATTTTAATACAGGCGTAGAATGTTTTTACAATTTGTAAAAAATTTGTTTTAGTGGAATAGCAAATAGCAATTATTACTAGCAATCAGAGTTGCAACCAGTGGTGTAGTCCTAAAATTTTAAGTGGGGGAATACCCTTTTTCATAGTATATGTGTTCCCCTCCCTTCAAATTTTGCTAATGCACAGGGGCGTATTTAGAGAGGGCCTTGCACCTGGAACCCCCCCCCCTTTGGGCCAATTTCAATTCATTCTCATATGATCTGATCGATGTATTGATGAACAATCTTTTTGTTTGACATAAAGTGCAAAAAAGTAGTATTTCATGTTATTTTTATTACCTCCGTCTGTCTTTTTGGTTTATTTATTATACAGGGTGTAACAAAAGTAACCAGACGCTTCATTTTACGAGATATCTAACTTTATTCATAAGGGTAGGAATCAAAAAACGAATCATTGAAAGTAGAATATACAGTGTAGCGAATCTAAAACAACTTACTGAGGTTATAATGTCCAAAACGATTAATCATAAAAGAAGAAAGTGTTAATAGCAAATGTTCAAAATGATGACCATCATATTCAATACATTTGTTAATCCAGTTAAGAACAGACCGGCACACCTTGTTCATCAAATCTAATGCTGTGGCACGAATTTCTTCGGTAATAGCATTCTTTAGATCGTCCATAGTGCGTGGGTTGCTGCCATAAACTTTGTTCTTTAGTAAGTCTCACAGAAAAAAGTCGGGTATGGTCAGGTCCAGAGACCGTGCAGGCCAATCGATGGGGCCTCTGCGACCCATCTACATGTTAGGAAAGTGGTTGTCCAACCACTCTCGCACAATTCATCATGCCACTCATCATCCGATTCATCTGCAATTATAATGAATTGCTTGGATGAATGAAAATATACTTTTAGCATTATGTGATGCTAATCCAGTGGCCGCGACTGTAGACCTATATGTCTCTGATAAGAATTGGGCCACCCCTTTTAGAAATTCTCGATACGCGCCTGCTAATGCAAAAACGAAATATTGAAATTTATATTTATTGAAATATAAATATACAAACAAATGCCAATATTAACAAAAACCATATTGTCTTAACTACGCTGACTGGGATATGTTGCAGGGTTCTAAATATAGCTCCATAGCAATGAGGTGCTCTCTTCATTTTCTTTTGTATCTTTGTGAGCTTTAGTTTGCGTGTCATTTGCAGCGCAATGGGAGCGAAGCCAGGACTTTATATATCACATTTCCACAATCGCAATAGTGGTCCGGTCAATTTAATGAACATCAGTGATGAAACAGTAGTTGTAAGTAGTCGGTTGCGTATGTTAAATTCATTGAGCTGAATCCTCTTTCTCATTCAGCATTGCTGCTTGCAATGAGTTTGGTGCAAATGTGTAGCCTTTTCCTCCATTTTTTAAGAGGATTTGATACTTTAACTGCATAATTTAGTAATTTGAAAAAACTTTGCAATTTTCTGAGTATTTATATAATGATTTTGAAAATGCTGGTGGAGGGGATCCATCCCAGCCCTGGGGGAACGCGTTCCCCCACTACATCGAAGTGTGGGAACGGTGTTCCCCTGCGTTCCCCCTCCACTACAACACTGGTTGCAACTAGGGCTGCGGGTCATGGATTTAAGGGCTGGTCAATTTTTTGCTTAGTGCCACTGGGTCGTCGGTTCACATTTATGTAAACAAATTATTGAAAAAAGGCTCATCTTAGTAAAGTCTGCCTTATTATTATGTAATCATTGAATTACACAAATGTCATGTGTGCCTTAAATATTTTTAATGGATTCAGAGGTTTTCATGTTGATTTTCGTTTGTTTTGCGTAAAAAATTACATATCAAAAACATCTGTTGTTATTATAGCTACGATTAAAAAACTACGTTGAAACATTAAAAATTTATTGTTTACTCTACAATAGAAGAATTTAACTGAGTCCAAATTTTGCCAGAAATAGAATGGGGTTAAATTATTAAACTTAATATATATTTGCAAATAGAAGTATTTCGATAGTTTTTTATTTCACATGGACAATTATGGACGATGTTAGAAACATGTGCTTATAATCAGGGGTGTTAAAAAAATTAAGTGCTTGAAAAATAAGTACACTTTAATAAGTGTATAGGTGTATTTTTGACTAAATTAATAGTGCACTTATTAAGTGTAGCAACTAAACTTATTTTTGTAAAAGTGGATAAAATTTGAGAACTTCAATCAAAGGAACTCTAATAACGTGAAATTTCAATTTTACGACCATCGGGAAATCACTTTAAATTGCATTAATTTTTGCAGAGTAAAGAATTATGTCTCTAGTAACGAAGTTCTCTAATAAATCAATAGTTGGCTACTATCCAATATCGAGACTAGCATTTTCAAATGTCGATTTGGAGTTAAGAACAAGCACAACAAAAAGACAGGCTACACAAATCATATTACATGCTGCTATTCAAAGTTTGAAAAACTTTCTTCTCAAGGACCAATATCAGTATTATCATCAAATCAAACTTCATTAGCATTACCTTCTAAAAAGGCTATAAAGATATTTTCGTGGATTACATGGATTTTGTTCTTTTATTTTTGTTATTGAAAGCATGATCTTTTAAATTTTCTATAATATTTCATTCCATTATCAATATTATATACGTATGTATACACGATATACATATATAGTGAAAAATATGTGCACTTATTGCAATAAGTTACTTTTTAACATTGGAAAGTGCTCTTATTTATTTTTTAATATTTTAATCAAAAACAATAGTGCACATAATAAGACCCCTGCTTATAATGCGAGGTGACGATTTCGAATATAGCAGAAAACCATCGTGATCTGTTGAACTTGTCAATGTCTATGCAATTATACTTTTAGCAAAGGCCTCCAAGCAACGTTTTAAATTCTAAAAAAGCAGGTTATTCGAATCACCGAGTCATTTATTTTGAAATTTTGTGACCCGAATGTAAGTCTGCTAGCAATGACTACATTAACTTTCTACATTGCATATGCATAGCACTCTATAGCCTAACATTGTCACAATAGTTCATTAAATATTTTCATATTTGGTAAACAAAAATTTGTTGAATTTTACAAATTGTAATTTACAGCAATTTGTTATTGATTAAAATTCTTGACTTAAGTAAATTTCTGACGTTTTTTACTTGATTCACACCCCAGTGGTATCATAAGAAGGAACACATATTAATGATCAAAATTTTTGTTTAGTTTATACAAAATTTATTTATTTAAATAATTTTTAGATGTTCGAAGCATTCACATATGGACTGGTTTGCTGTGAAGTAAAAGATAATTTATAAAAGTTATTATTTTAATAGACTTACATTATTAATTTAACTAAAATAGTTTTAAACTTGCATATGTTATTCTTTTCTGTTTTTTATTTCAAATTATGTTAAATATGACAAATCTTTATATTTATTTATAATTATTAAAAAGTACACTGCTAATTAAAGTTATTTCAATCTTTAAGGTCAAAATGCTATAAACAGAAATAGAAAAAACACTTATTCTAAACTATTTTACAATTATATACAATTAATTCTTACGAATATGATTTTAGAATTCACACGAGGCACCACTAATGGTGAGATATATATGGGTATGTAATTTTTGTTTTAGCAAAGGCCTCCAAGCAACGTTTTAAATTCTAAAAAACAGGTTATTCGAGTCACCGAGTCATTTATTTTGAAATTTTGTAACCGAAATGTAAGTCTGCTACCTATGAATACATTAATTTTCTACATTGCATATGCTATGCATAGCACTCTATAGCCTAACATNGTCAAAATGCTATAAACAGAAATATGATGAACACTTATTCTAAACTATCTTACAATTATATACAATTCATTCTTATGAATATGATTTTAGAATTCAAACGAGGCACCACAAATGGTGAGATATATTTAGGTATGTAAATTTCGTATTTACTAATTAGTGAAAAATGAAGAAATGAGTTTAGTAGATAGTAAATATTTACAAGTGTCTAAACACTGTGTTGCTTTTATCTTAAGTTATAATAAATTTTATTATCTTCGTACACCTCAGTTCATTTAATTCAATATATAAGTTTAAGCTATTTCTAAAAAGAGTGGCGTGCACGCAGAATTTTCTAACGAGGGATATCTAGTAGTGATTAAGGAGCTACTAAGAGCAGAAGAAAATCCCGAAAAAAAATGTTAAAATATTAATAATACATACCCTAAAAATGCATTTCAAGGCAATAATTTTTAATTTTTTGAAATTTTTACAGAAAATTTGTTATTTAGTCAATAATAAATTTTGAAAATCGGACGCGGACATTCGACCATGTCCCCCTTGCGTTTTTCCACTGTATGGACAATAAATTATAGTTGAAGTTCTATAATTAACGATCTTACTATAATGTTATTAATATTATTATTATTAACAATGCATTCTTACCATTATGATTTTAGTAAAAAGGAAGGCAAAGTAAAGTAAGATATATCTTTTCATTTTCTATCTATTGGTTATTAAAACATGATGTACTGAATTTAGCAGATATTACGAATTTACTAGTATTTCAAATAACTTTGTTACTTTTGTCTTTTTGTAAATTATAAGTTATACCATCTTATTACTCGCTAGCTCATTTCATTCAATTTATTAACCATATTTTTATTGAGAGGGGTGCCAAATTTCACCCAGCCACATATTCTATAAAAAATAAAGATTGTGAATAGCTGAAAACTCACGGTAAATGTTTATTGCATGAAATTTAGTTTCATCTATTTTCTGAAAAAAATTACGTCAATATCTTTGCTCAAAATATTTTATGAATAATTTTCAGAGGTAGTACTAACACATATTTTACTGACAATTTATTATTCATATTTAGCTAGTCTTAGAGCTCATTATGCATTTTGTTACAATTTCAGAGTGATTGAACCATTTTACACCCCCTTAATAAAAGACTTATGTAAAAAATAGTCTTAATAATGGTTACTTCAAAATAAATTGCAACTTTTAATCTAATCCCTTCTCGAAATATAAAAGGCTATGAACAGTAAATATTTGTATTTTATAATAAATAATTCTGCTATTATGTTATTAACACACATTAATAAAAATATGATTTTTAGCAGAAAAGAGCAAGAAATAAAGTAAGATATATTATTAAATTTTGTTACTATTAAGTAATAAAATATAAAGCAATGAGTTTAGTATATATTTCAAACCACTCTATGTTACTTTTATCATTTTAAAAATTAAAAGTTATATCATCTTCCGACACGCCAGTTCATTTCATTTTATTCATAATTTTCATGTAAAATCTTATTTCTAAATACAAAATGCTATAAGCACTAATTTGCTGAGTTCTATAATGAACCATTCTGCCATTATGTTACTAACAATGCAATATTACTAATATGATATTAGTAAAAGAAGAAAAGATTGATTAAGTAAGATTATTAATATCTTGTCTTTTCTTTTTTATTCTGCATATCTTTCTATAACATAAGTCATCATTACTTTTTTAATAATGAATATTTTCTGAATATTAAAATTTTCATGAAATTCCATTTAGAAAATCAATGAAACTTAAACTTTATTATACTAATTGTAGACATTTACAATATCAAAATTGAAATCATATATTAAATGTGTACCGTAGCCTAAGGATTTACTCAAGTTCTATCAATTTAATGTGGCATTAATTAACATTTATACCTGAAATATTTTGTGCTTCGTTTTTAAGCATAAATCTATTTAAAATAATACACATGTTTCAAATAATAGAAAATTTAAGCTAAGCAAAAACTGTTCTATTTTTGTCTTGAAGAGGAATCTACTTTAAAACAATATACATGTTTTAAAAAAGAAGTTCAAAAAAATAAATAATAAAACGAATCTATACAGGCTTTCTATGAGCAGTTTATTCCATGCTACTGTTTTAAAGCAGTTGTAAAATAATTGA
>CABFPE010000010.1:644392-665349 GCA_900660155.1 Hofstenia miamia | reverse complement strand
ATATATATATATATATATATATATATATATAATCATAAGGTGCTGCTAGCAGCCCCAATCGTAGAATTATGCTAAGTCTCTAGCATGTTTCTTAATGAACTATAACAATATAAACATTGTAAGCCTGCCCACAAGCTGTAACCAGATGTTGCTTGGTCCTAGAAAATTTGAAAGTAATGGGATAAATTATAAAAAGTATATCTCAATGAATTTTTGACATTTCATTTGTAAAGATTTAGAATCATTTTGTAAGACTAAGTTCCATCTAAATATCAAAGCTAATTGTGATTGTTATATAGACCTTTAATAGGTTAGTGACAATATTGAAGGAACAATATAATTCGTATTATACTCCAATTTACGATGGAAGTCTTAGCTTGATGCAACTATAACACCTTGGTTTTTGTAGGTAATATATATATATATATATATATATATATAAAAGAATGCTGCAAGCTGTATTTATGCAAAAACCTTACATTTGGCGGGAAACGATCCGAATTTTCTAAGGCATTTAGGGGGAATTGCACTTTTTCCCCAAAAAACCTATTTTTGGGCCATTGCTCCCGCAGTATTCACTCAACTTAAATATATTTACCATGGGGGTAGGTAACTTAGAGGCACACTACCCTGCAAAATTTTAAAGATTTATGTTTGGAAACACGGTCATGATGAGGCTTTTAAAAAACATTTAGCGGGAGATATAAATAAATAAATAAATAAATAAATAAATAAATAAATATATATACATATATATAACGCAAAATATTAATTGTTGTTTTATAAAAATAGTAGAAAGAAATGATTGAAAAAATATTCAATTGACATTAATGCTAATATAATTACAACATAATACTAATTCTACAAATGATATCAATATATTTCGCTGGGAGACTTCCACGACGCAGATAAATCCAGAAATTGATGACGTTGTGAATTGTGCGCTGTAGCTAAGGCGTCCTTTGCTTTTGCAAAGGCTTTTTCGCCAAAAAGCAGTCAAAAAGTCAAACAGTTTTAGCACCAATGATGACATGAAGTTATTCTAAAAGTAATTTATTTATATACCAGAATTTTAAATAGATATCAATGTACACACAAATATTTTAGCTATACATTTTTATATATATACTGCGCAATATATGCTAGTTTCAATAAAATTGCAATTGTTCATAACCTTTACTTTAACAATAAATTGCATTGTTCTTTGTAAATTTAGTTGTTGTCAAAGTTTGTCTGGCTTTAAGGACTAACTGATTGCATCTGCCCTCTCTCAAAGTAGTAAATCACTGGTTTTGTCAATGTTAATTTTTGTCTTAACTCTTCCACCGAAAGTCTTAGTAAATAATGAAGTAAGAGTGTATAATTAGGAAGATCCGTCTTTTTTAAGAGGATCAAAGTCTACTTCGAAATAACACAGAAGCTCCATATAACGCTACCAAGTGGAATTTAATACAATTATCAAAACATGAAGCGATAATGTGGCGCATGTCATTGTAGTAGTTTATAGAGAAGTGATAATCTAGTTAACAAACTTGACATGGACAGAAGTAGTCAGATAGTCTATGGTGCAGGATCACTTTATCGCCACACATATCCGGCGTTCGGATCCCCTACTGTTTGTTGTCAGAATAAGGTACCGAGGATCCAGTTTATGATTTTATCAAATTATTCCCTTATCTTTTCACCCGCCCAACCCAAGACTGTTAGTAATCTCTCTGATCAAAGATTTCCTCCGATGTTCACCCAATAAATTTTAACTTAAAAGGCAATCAGTGATTTGTGGGGCATTCTTGTCTTCGTTTTATAGTCTGATCGCCAGAACGTTGCATGACCAATAATACACAAAATAACTTCTGCAACAATTTTCCAGACACATTTACTAAATCTAGTAAAGGCCTTTACGGATAAACTTTCTTTCAAAAAAAAGTTATGTACTAAGGACTACTACAGTGGCGGAGGAAGGAATTTTGACCAAGGGTGCAGGTTACATTTATTGCTAGTACACTGAATAAATAAGAGTACTTTTAGTCTTTAAATTGTACAATTTTAAGGGGTTCCTGAAAAACTGATTTTAAAGGGCAACTTTGTGCCGCCACTGTTACTACTGCACCATATTGGACAACATAAGAAACGTAAAAAGTCGAGATAACTTTAATTTTTTTACAGATTTTACAAGACTTCCATGCCAATCAGAACTACATAAAATTCAATTGCATGCGGCAAAGGTACTAAAATGGAAGGAATCTATTTTCTAAATGATATGTATAGATGAATTTATTCAAAAAAGCCTTTAACACCTGGGATTATGACGTGTAGAATATAAATCGCATTGGTCATATGATATAACTAGGCTAGTGCTGTTTAGGTTGAAAGTTATTGCAGGTGAGACTGTAATGTGGGTTGCACCTGACTTATCGCATGCTCTACTTTTTCTGCTGACATACGTGTATTGCATTGAAGTGGCTAAAACTGGAAATAGCTGCTCTGTTTTTTTAAGACGGTTTCCACATTTTCAATTATTCATTGTAAATCGTTTCATAAATCTTTTTGAAAACATGGGATTTCAACTTTGCTGGTTGGTGCTTTGAAGTCGCCTGTAAAGTAAATACAAGGTGTTGAAGTGCTTTAGTTAAACACTGGTCACTCAGTTTTTCAAGCAGTGACGTGTCTTGGGTATTGACTTTTTAACAGATAGTTATCTCAGTAAACATGACATCTTAATTGATAACTTTTGATGTTTTTCACACCTACAATTTGTTCTGATTGTTACAATGTTGACTCATGATTTCGTTATTTAGGGAAACACTAATTCCTCATTTAGACATGTCTCTATGAGAAAGGTGCCTATTGTTTCGAAAATAAACTTTGTTCTGCTTAAATCTCAATCAATGGAAATTGTGCTTCTTAAATACTAGCAGTTTGAATATCTGATAAACATTTTAAATTCAAATTTGAACAAAACTTCGAAAAATTTTATCATTCAAAGTGTGAAATGCAAGGCAAATATCAATTTAGTTATAATAAGTTCATGAAGTCAATTTGTAAAGATAGAATAACCGTTGTAATGATTATTACATGTGTATTGCCCTCTTATATTGATTAGTTTTTGCTTTCACAGATTGTATGTATATTATAAGACATCATTACAAAAGTTTAAAAAATATTTTTAATCTTATGAGCTCCAGAGCTTGCAGGAATGCAGTTATAAATTTTTCGTAAAAAATTTTTCATTAAAAATAATCCCAATATTTTCGTATAGATGTTAGAAAGGCAATTTCAAATTCAAACTGAAATGCTATTTTGTTTATTTTCCAGGTTTCGATGCTGGTATTAAAACAATTTAAATAAATCTTGAGAATTTAACGTTAACATATATTACACTTATCTAGTTGGTACTAAACATTCAGGAGCTAGGGATAATGTATTTCATATTAAAGGCTGATACAATAGTTTCTGCAATTACATTTTTGACAGCAGACATTTTGGAAATGCAATTTATGAAATTTGAATAAAATATTTTCTAATTATTTTTACAATCATTGCATATCTAAGAGTTAATATTTATGTAACGTTAATGCAAATGAATTTCATGACCACATATTTTGGCCCCTGACAATGTAGAGTCCCATGAGATTTTGTCCCAATCCTGTTGGTACCAGCTCATACATATATTTCTGGTCCCATAATGAAATTAAATGTGTAGAATTACGCATATATTAATCAAGTTATATGGTGAATAACTTAGTTTAGCAAATATACTATAATAGCAAATATTAAGTCAAAATTGGAATATTGGCTCACAGAACTATAGTTCTTCTCTAATGATGACTTGTTTACACTTTAAATCCACTGATTCAAATGTTATTTCAACGAATGATAGATAATTGAAAATAAACTTTTCCTTATACAATTTTGATGACTCCGTCAAAAATCGAAAATATTGATAATTAATAATATTATTATTATTATTATATATATATATATATATATATATNNCTATAATAGCAAATATTAAGTCAAAATTGGAATATTGGCTCACAGAACTATAGTTCTTCTCTAATGATGACTTGTTTACACTTTAAATCCACTGATTCAAATGTTATTTCAACGAATGATAGATAATTGAAAATAAACTTTTCCTTATACAATTTTGATGACTCCGTCAAAAATCGAAAATATTGATAATTAATAATGTTATTATATATATATATATATATATATATATATGTTATTGCTAAAATTCTTACCAATTGTGTGAGGTGGGTGTCATTCACTCATAGAGTTTAGCTGTGTGAATGGTTGGCGATTGGTATCTGCTCTGGGCTTCACCATCTCTGATGTTTCCAAAGCCTGCTCTAAATGAGAGATATAGCCCATTACGCGTTCAATCACATCAATTGTAGGCATGCTACTATTGACGCCAGGAACCATCTGGTAAATAGCATCGAAACAGTCCTGCATCGTTCGCAGATTTGAAACGTTTATCATTTCTGCTGATTTTGGAATGACATATCGATTTTGATCACGCATGCGTGTACGCATGCGAACTGCAGATTTGCTGTAATGAGCTTTCATTTAGACGCCGAGAGGTGTGGATGGTTAGAATTCAAATGATGAAAAGACGAATAACATTGCGAATTTAAATGCGGCTTGCTTTGACTTCTCCTTTCTGTATCGTGCCAACCAATTAGAATCCAGCAATTTAGAAAACGTCATGCGCTGCTCTAATGGACTTTTTTAAAATAACATGTTGTATTATCAACAGGTTAATAATAAAACAACCGATTTGAGCGTCCCAACTAAGTCAAGTTAGGGTTATCTAAAACGCTTAATAAAATTATTAATCTTTTACATTATAGCTTATTGATGTTGAATGTTGTAACGTCTTCTATGTACAAAAATGTTTAAAAAATGCTTGACAGAACGTGAGTGTTAATTAGATTTAGCGCTGAAGATGATGTACGTAACACTTAGATATGAATTGGGTTAAAAGAAGTAGAAAATTAAGGTAGTCTTAATTACTATATCTTACTAATTAATATTGCGATGTATTGCTGCAACCCTTCTATTCTCTGAGCCCCAATCGAAAAAAATAACTTTTGCTTCCGTTTGAACATATTAGGTTTTGGCTTAATTCTGAAACTGAGCTGAAGATTACCCCAAATATTACCGTAAACCCGGCTAGATAAGAATTTGTCAATTAGCAATCATTAATTTAAAGCCTCTATAAAGACAATAAATAATGGATATGCCTGCATCATTTTTAAAAGTCACATCTTATTTCAACAAAGGTTTTGTGTGAACAGCACTTAAAGAACAAAGCGGTTTACGTTCCCTAAATTTTAATAAAGGATGTAATCTTTCCGCTGAAAGAATTTTATTCTTGTGGGATTCTAAAAGATGTGGTTAACTTTACCATATTTAATTTGGAAAACATGCGAAGCGCGTATTTCCCAGTCTTTATTCCCAATTTCCAAGTAAACATGTTTATTGAATTTAACGTGTAAATTTCTGGAAAGTAACGTCATTGAATGAAAGAAAGTAAAAACATGTTTACTAATTTTATTCTAGATAAAATAGCACGAAACACTTTCTACTGATTAGGGCATGAAAATTCATTAGTGCATAATTCCCCGAACTCATTAGACTTATGTCGAATTCAATAATGCTTCAAATACAAAAGTGTGCATTTTCTCTAATTGATTTTCTTTTACTTTTCAGAATAATGAGCTAACGAAGCAGGAGAGACTACATCCTCTTGAATTACAGGATAAAGTTACCGTCCAACAACCAATTAAGCAAGGAAATTCGATGCATGACCTCGAGATGTCAGCCAACGTCTCGCAGTACATCCTTTTAAAGTACTTCTCAAGGAAGTAATGTCGTTTTATATTTAGATTAAATGCATGCTGGAAAATAACCATTTCTGTTAATATCCGAGAGTAATAAACATTATTTTTGAATTTCACAAAAATGTAAGCCTTCCAGTAACATTTCCAAACATTCGATCATGTTTGAAAAGTTGAGTTTGAACAACCTAATATGGTACAGTTTTCTCTACAAATCACTTTGCAAAAAAAATGTTAAGTGTGTTGAATTTTAGATCCCTCTCCAAAGCGATGAAGTTTTCTCTGAAAATTGCATTAATTAGGGGAATGATCTGATACCAGATAAAAACTATTTTTCATTTTGCTTTATTTTCAGTAATTAGAAGCTAAATCGACAAAATATTGATAAAATGCCTTCAGAATTTTCAGGGCTTAATACGTCACTAAAGTAACTTGTGAAACATGACCAAAATATGAACAACTCTAATGAACACATCTATTGTTGAACTGAACGTGATTAAATGTAATGTTGAAAATGTTTATAAAGTGTCTTGCTGTGCCTGAAGTGTTTGAAAATATTTGCTATTTTTCTTTGAAAGTTCCGATTTTTTTGAAAATTTAAATGCCCTAAATTCCTACTATTCAGGTAATTACAAGGCTTAAAGCTCATGGGATTAACAACGAAATTTAACTGCTTTTAAATGTAGAGAGACCTACAAAACTAATTGAGGCTTGCCATGGTGCTTTCAGAATTTGGACATCTTTTAGTTCTTGAGTTATAAGCGCTTAAAATGCTTTCCCAAAACTATTCAAACATTTTAAAAATTCCTAAGCTGCTTAAGGTGAAATTAACTGACAAAATCTCACCGAGATATGGTTTAGTGTTTGTGGGCCTCTATAAAGCAAAAGACAATGTCAGTGGCATAAACGAAAAATATTGTGGGCCAGGCTTGGACCTCAGCTGAACTGGGTCCAATGTGGGCCTAAAAATTCAGCCGGATTCCATCTCTATACGAAGTTCCTCTCAGTACTTATGATGAGTTGATTGCTTCATGCATTTTGATTGAAATTGGCTTCCGTTGTATTGATTTCTTAATAAAACTTTATTAGATTTTCATATTTAATATTCATGATGGTAGCAATTTAAGGTCAAAGTACAAAATTATACACTAATTCATTATTCGGTGAATTATAATGGAAATGACATGAAATTTTGAATACTGTCTAACCCATATTATGCATTAACATGTTCAAGAAAATGATCAAGAATATACATTACATTAAACATATGAGGTTAGTTTTAATAGGCAGTCTATGATAACGTGAGTAAGTTAAGGCCTTCTTCTTTACACCTGTTTTTAATCAAAAGCCGCTAACAATTAACCACACTAATCTACACTTTCCCCTATATCACAATCAAAATGATGTAACCACATTTGACACGTAATGCATCTATTCATTGCAAAGATTTAAAAATAACAATCAATACAGAGAGTGTTCCAAGAAGGATAAATCTAAAATTGGTTTAGTAGTTTTGTGAACTAAAATGTCAACTACAGGCAGGGCTGTACTCCTAAATATTTAACAACTTCTCAACAACTAAAATCAAGCACCCTACACAGTAATATAACCTTAACAAGAAGCGCTTGGTCCCCAATCGAATTTAACAAAGTCAGCTGATCTTCCCTGAGCACCACCTCGAGTACACCCTTGACTAAATGGAAATTAAATACTCGTTTCTTCCCGGATACATATGTCTAGTTAACGCGCTATGGCATTTGTTGGTGGGATTTTTCATTCTATATTGTAGTCGAAAGTCCTCTCCTTCGGTATTGGAAGTGGGCGGGCAGATTGGAGTGGTCATCGGCAAGGGGTTTTGTAAAGTGGATACCGTTGGGCCAAAAAAGATTCTTGTGTTAAGAAAGACTCAAATAAGAAATTGAAAATTTTCGAGTTTCTAAAGGCTACCCTTGATAAAATTTGGATTCACTATGAAACTTAGTAGCATATTGGAAAATTAAAAGCCATAATATTTAGTTCTTATTGACTTCAAACTTCGAAATTGATTAGTACCAGAAAGTTATTCATGATCATAACATTTATTTCCCCCCAATATGCTTAGCAATTCCGCTGCAGATTGTGGCTACCAATGTATACTGAACAGTAAAAATTCAAATTCATTTTATAGCTATGTTTGTATTCTGCAATACCATAATGGTTCTTATCACCTATCAAGGGGTATAGTACTAGGTGACAATTATTATTTAATTAAAAGGTTCTCTTTTACTGAAAATATATTCTTACTACTGTAGTCTAAGCAGACTTGTCGACGAGCCGTAATTTCTAAGCTCGGCTCGGATCGTTTAATTTTTGAGTATGTTCGGTTCGGCTTGGCTCGCCACATAAAATCTTTCAATGAGGCTCGTTTCAACTCGATATTTTTTTTAAAATATTGTGCTCTCAGAATTTTTTCCATCGCTCTTCCTATTATGTAATAAACATTTCTAAAATAAGATTAGAAGTAAGGAATATTGAATGAAAAAATAAGAAAAATCTGCATAATCAAATTAACAAGCAGCACTAGAAATTTGGTTTGCTCAAAAACGGCTCGTTTTGGGCTCGTTGTATATCCAATACTCTGCTCAAGTACGACTCGGATCGGCTCGGCTCGTTAGAAGCTCGGCTCGTTGACAAGTCTGAGTCTAATTACCACCGGTTGTAGTGGCGTATGGGGGAGATGGGGGAATATCTCCCCTCATCCCACTCCCGCAGGTCTTAAAATATATTTTGATGATTAATAGAAAAATGCAGCAAAATATTAAAAAACTAAAAACTAAGGTCCTGAATTGCATTTTTAAGTCTATTTATTCAATATTTTTAAAATTTTTCTAACTCACCTGATCATGTCTGTGATGGCCCGAAAATCCTGCGTACGCACCTGACAGGTCTTCAAACTTCAACCGCGTTAAAAGGAATATTTTCATTAATGAATATTTTTTAATAATGTATTGTAAAAAGTGATATGTTCCCCAGTGAAAAAACAATATTTTAAAATGCAAGTGTGATAATAAATTTCTCGATCTCCACTTCGAATAGTCACGATCAAATCAACAAGGCCATAGCAAATATGTCCCTTTGATATTGATATTAACATGTGCATTTGTCAAAAAGCGCTTTTGCTACATGTAGACTTTTTAAAAAATTACATCACCATGATGTCGTAACGATTGAAAACCAAATTCTCGACGTTATTAATGCATTTAAGTGAATACACCAAAAATAGTGAATTAACAGTTCTTTCATTCAATGTGTCATTCAATGCAGACGAAATTTAATTAGTTCTTCGCAGAATTTGCTGCATTGTACTATTTTTCTCATGCTGCGCGTATTCTTTTCACTCTGACTTCAATCAGCATGCTTCTGATTAAATGAGACTTTTCGGGGGTAAAGCAAAAGCCGTAAATCTCCAGCTATGCATGTAATCAAATTTCGTAATTTCACGACGTCTTTCCGACGTTTACTAGCAACATTAATCACTTGCTCAACCTAACAGTGCATGTTTTATTTATTGATGTCATTTGCATAATATAGCTCCCCCGCATCAGTGTGAGAAAATAATTAATTTACATATTTTCCCACTTAGGAAAACTTACTATTGCTATTTAAATTCTGAAATTTCATGGCTAACATAACTTTGTATGAATGTGTAAAGTGTGTGAAAGTGAAGGAATTAGGCTTATAGTATAGTCATGTCAAATATGTATGATATATAAACTTTCCTAAGCACTGGCTAACTTGTCGACCACTCAGATAACTCTTTTTATACAGCTTTACTCGTCTAGCATTGTCCGTGCCGATTCCATGTTATACTTAATTCTGTTAACTCGTCACTTGAGTAAACTTGTAGCTTGTCTAGATTTCCTTTCCGTTTATGTTTATATCAAATGCTGTGCAAAATCTCATTATATTGGAAAATTTAATGGTATATTTTGTTTGAATTTAGTGGCAATTTTATTGCTATATATTCTTAAAGTTTATTCAGCTATTAATGTTAAACCACTTTGTCACTTCATTGAGGGAAATGCATTTTTCTGTGATTCAGATTTTCGTTTGTAATGATTTATAGCTTCATAATTGTTTTGGTAGTTACAATTATAAGCATATAATGAAGTAATGCAATGGGGTTGATAAGTATTTTGCGCCCGCAGCTTACAAATTCATCAGCGCTTTCTTCCATATAAAATATTAGCTTTTTTATTGGAAATTCTGATCTTTTTTGATGTTCAAACGGCGGTCAATTACATGTATTTCTAAATGAATTCACTTGTTTTGTTTGTAAGTGTAAAGTTCAACAATCAAAGGACTTTGAATCAAGAAATAACCAGATTGTTCAATTAAACAAAGTCTTTCTCAAGATTTTTTAGTTTAGGTGCCTCCATTTTTCCACACCCGAAGCAAAAATCTTAGAATATTGAAAGGGTTCTGAACTTGAACATTCCGAAGTAATAAATTCATTCAAATGTTTTGTAGTTTAGATTATTCCGAAAATATGCCTATAAGTACCAACTACTGTCTTAGAGTAAAACTAGTCTAATATTGATAACAATCGGGTTTATGTTCAAGCAGGAATTTTTAGGGGGAATCTCAACAGTGATCAAACTTAATGCTTAATTATTTGGCAGGTCTCTCAACAAAATGTTAAAACATTGCCAACGTTGGACTTTAAAATGCATTTTACCACTTTCGTTCTTAATTTTTTAGAACTTTTAATGACATTGCTCCATGTCCCCTACGCCTACACCCCTGATGTCAAGTAGACAGTTATTTCATTTGAGCAAATGTATGATTTTTTTAGCCATAGTTTTAAAATAATACTCATTAGCCATAATACATATTTGACCTTGCAGATAATGAACTTACTTTGTCAAGAAAGTGAAAAAAACTTCACAAGAATACTATAAACACGTACGCACTAATGTAGGCATTCATCTGTATTCGGAATCCGTGAATATGGTTCATTAACTCACAGTTTCGCTTTTAAAAATCACATTTTCCTTTTAAATCTTTCAATTAAAGACTAATTTGGAAGTTGTAGATTAAAGCGTATTTTAATGCTCCTGAGATGTGTAGCTGGTTTCTTCTTAATAGTTCTCCCCCAAATGTTCTACGATAAATGAAAAGCTTTTAACGGAAAACAAATCTGCTCTTTCTACTACTAAAATATTTTTAAATTAAATATTTTGTTGAAAGAGCATTACAAATGCATAGCATTTAGTCAGGTGACCAATTTACGTATAACCGTAGCTAAAAATGGACTTGAGTTCATCTCAGGCTGCTGCCTTCAAGAATGCCCTTGCATAATTTTGCTTAGAAATGCATAGAATTCATTACAATGATTTATGAAGTATACATTTAATTTTTTACATTTTTAAATTTAAGAATGTGGATTTATTTGAAAAACATAATTGTCTTTTGCTTGACTATGTAAATAAGTTCGTTTTTAATTATATATTATATATCTTTCATTTAGGTATCAATGGATAAAGATATCGTAGCACAGCACTACATGTATCTTAAAACAATGTTTGTTATGATATTATCATTGAACGCAATGATTGATTTTATCAACAAACGACATGTTCAGCTAATAGGGTTCTATATGACCATACACAAATTTTTAATATGTATGCAGTACATTGAAAAAATGTATACCAAACCGCCAATGTAATGAGATTTGAACTGATTAATACAAATTTTTGATATTTTACTATATTTTACATGCCAAGACACCAGAAATTTTTGTACAGAAATTTTTCGTTTTGTCCCAAGCAAGAATATACAAAGCTTAGGAAATTCCCTTAAATTTCAATTAACTATGAAAACACGAATGCTGGTAGCTAGTACTAAAATTCAAAGTTATATCATAAATCTGGCGAGCAAAAGATGTAAAGTATGATGACCCATCATTTTTGCTAACACTGAAATATGACAATTAAATTAGATTTGCACTCAAATTTACGTAAAATATTTATAAATTTATAATCCAGTTTTGTTTCTCTCTACGTCCATTGTCATCTAATCTAAATAGACTTTTGTAGATCTTGCAATTATATGCGCCTTGACTTTTAAATGAAAATGGAAAAATATTTGTATTCGAAGTCATTTCAAATTTATCATGCGGTTTTTCAACTGAAGCGCTTACCTATAATTTCCAAGAAACATTGCAGCAAATATCAAAATGCTTGCCAAGTTGAAGCGTAAATTTGTTTTACTTGATTAACTATTTAATTTATTATTATAAAGTTTCACCTCTTGAATAACGTTTCATAATATCGAGAGTAGTTAACTAAAAAAAAACTCAAACGGAAACCTTGGTTATGGGAGACAAAACACAGAAGCGAAACCGCAACTCAGTTTTTTGAAAAGCCGCGAAAATTATCATATCCTATGCACCATTACATCATAAACAAAACAACTATAACCCAATTTTCTTTAGTAAATGCAGTTTTTAATATTTTTGGCACTTTTTGTTTTTGTGGAGAAAATATTTACTTTGACATGCTCATATATATACGTGTATATGTGAGATTCGATCCAACATTATCGGAAGACCTTGAATGCAGTATACGTGTACATGTACATACATGAAGATGAAACTCGTTCTTCAAGCCAGGCATGAGATTAATTGAAATGAAAAGGAATACATTTTATTAGATTTACATTGTAATAGATTTACAACTATCAAAGTTCTAATAAACAGGTTTGTTAGTTTATAGCTCGGACGAGCTATATAATGCAAAATTTCGTAAACAAAACAACTTCAATGTTTTTTGTTTTCTGAGCAATGATAGCTTTGAGATCTAAGAATATTTTTCGATTATATGAATACATCTAACTCTTTAGGTAAGATAAGACCACAAGAAAATGTCTCGAGGTGTCCAATCACGGGATCGAGCTGGCCACTTTATTGGGCTCCTAATCCATTTATTAATTAAAGCAGTGTTTAGCCATTCTTGGTAACTTTTAGTATAATTCGTGGGGGGCCCCATCCTGTATGATCTAAATGTCACTCAGATCATCACTAAGGCTATCGCTATTTGAAAATTGTCTATATAGGTAGCACTATATATATATATATATATATATTACTTGAGAATATATTTTTCAAACAGTGTATGAATAATGAACTGAATTTAACAAATATTCAATGATGAAACAACTTAGTATATAAATGGGGTGAGAAAATTAACATTACTTCAGAAATTAAAGGAAATAGCAATTTGATGTTTGTACTGTATTAGACCTGTCTCTTATACACATCTCATTAGCATCCTTCCTAGAGTGGAACAGGACAAAGGAAAGAACGTTCAAAACAGGACTGCTATTCCTAAAGCAGGACATCCCGCCACCCGAACGTATACAAGCCTTAAAATTTCTATGTGGCAAATGATTGTACACCACTGTAGAAAATCATTGTTAAAAAACATCTTAAATGTTGCGTTTTTCTCTCTGCTATCAAAGTTTATTAAAGAAAAGTTTTTGTTTGCGTTGCTGTAAATGACTTGTAAAGTTATTTGAAGTCGTAATTATCTCTTTATTTATTCAATGTTCTTGCTTTAAGTGCCAAATTGCAGTCTAGTTGATTGAGGTTTCGGGTACAAAAGCATGATCAATAATTAAACATGTCAAATGTACTTTCTATTAATTTGTAAAGTTTAGTGAGTCACTGATTGAATAGGAATTATTCTTTTACAACGGAATCTTACTTCAAGTGACATTTAAAAATATTCATCAAAATTATTTATTTATCGCATTATCAAAAAATATAGTTTCTTGTAGACTTATAAGTCATATTTTCAATTTCATATGGACTGCAATACACAATATCTTGTTTTGTTTGGAGAATTTCAGCTGCTAAAAAAGTCAGCAAGTTTATTGGAATATAAATATGTCCAGAAGTATTATAATAGCCAAATTGTTTAGATATATTCAAAGATATTATTTCAAGCCCATTTTCGGGCGTGTCAGAATTTATTGATCTATTTCAACACATTAACTTTTGGCTGTAGCACTAAGTCCAATTTGACTACAATCTGTTTTTGACAGAGCAGAAGTTGCTTGGGTGGCATATATCTTCAATGCAACTTTATATATACATAAATAAATAAATATATATATATATATATATATATATATATATATGCATTTTTCAAATTATTTATCAAGTTTGTAAAAGGTATTTACCAAAGAATTCCTTGTTGAAATTATAATACATTTTCACCATTTTCAGGTTTGTTTAAGATAAAAATAAACTTTATCATTTTTTAAAGAACTTAAGGAATTTTAGAAATGTCAAGAGATAAAATGGACTGAACTTCCGGAAAGTAGACAATTTGCCTTCTAAAAGTAACCTATGAATATGTAAGTAGGATATGAAATTCTGATTAAGTAACTTTGGGACATATTTCAATTTTTTCCAAAACTTCACTCGCCACTTCGATTTATTAACACGGTAAGCTTTCTACATGTTATTATATTCCATCTAAAATTATCATTTTAGTTTATGATATTGCTCAGAGCCTAATTTTGAACACTGTAGCATCAGTTGATACTTACATATATAATATTAACGCTATATGGCTATGTACCCAAATTATGCACTGTAAAGGCGATTTTTGTGAAAACTATAAATATACAATTTTGTAACATTTAATTAATAATATTTTTCGTGATTTGACATTTAAACATTTAGACTACAAGTCTAAAGCTATTACGTTCTGTTTTGCGTGATGTTAATTAATGTTTTGCTTTTAGCTTCAGCTAAAATGGAATTAAAGACATTCGTCTGATTTCTTTAATACCATTCTTAAGAAGAGGAAGAATGTTTCGAGGAAGCCTCCAATTTGGATAAAATAATGAGTTATCGAAGCATTTAAGTAAAAATCAATTATATAATTTAATGTAGCAAATCCTCCATGGCGTCCATTAGTACCCCGCATTAGACTCTAAATACTTTGGAAGGATAATGTTTTCCAAGGTGAGATGAGCACGCTAATTAAATCGAATTGTGCAGAAATTCGGTTTTCCGCTTTCTGGAAATGTCAACAACCCTTTCAAAACGAGATTGTTAAATTATTTCCAAATGTCCTTAAATTACTTAGTAGAATATTTGTAGACATTATTTCTGCTAATTTAAGCAAAAGCGAGTACTTTTTTTATAACAGGTAGGCCTACAGAAGGGTTTTAAATATAAGTGTCTCTTTTGAAAATCGGAAAATGAGAAACTTCAAATCATTTTTAGCTTACATGTAAACTAAATGTTACTAAAGCTAAATATATTACAATCAAGATTCCCAATAAATTATAATTGTTATTAAAAAACAATTGCAATTCTTTCAAAAAATACTGTCTTAAAAAATTAAAAACGTTATGAATAGTGAACACAAGCATTGACTGTAAAATTTTTGAGAAATTTATTTCTGCCGTTATTTTTTATCTAGCACACAAGAAAAAAGTTATGTCCATTTGAAATTTTAGTAGATTTATTATTGATTTTTGAAAATGCCTTCATAAGAAAACTTTAAATTAGTTTCTTAAGCATTGTGCAATTAATTCAAATACAATGGGTTGAATTTTACAAAATTTTCCAAAAGCAAAAGTGCATAAATATCTTAATTAGTTTTCATTTAAGGACCGCCAATGGCACTATATGCATCATCTGTATACAATTCTATTTACTGCCATTCATCATTTTGTTGTACTGCTAAACTAAATATGTTCTACATTTTTGTGCTTTATGCCAACAAAAAATCATGCCTCATTGCAAACATACATAATACGTAAGGGGTAGGAAAATAGCTTTGTCCTATTTTGGACTAAATATTATTGTACTATGACGTTACCAACTACGCTGATTTTTGCAATCTTCATTAGTTAAAAGCTAAACTAAATTCGAAGATTTTACATTTGCTTTCAGCATGCTTCTTTTGGGGCTAATTATGCTTAAGTAATTATATATTAAATTTAAAACAAGTATGTTTAATAACTATTACTTCTCAATTTAAATTCAAATGATTGAAATAGTGCGAAGTAAATTAATTGCATTTATATTAAATATACTTGTATTTCAGGTTATGTTTATTTGCAAATTTCCTGATGGATATATTATTACAAAACTTAGGTGGTAGATTATAATAAATTTAACGAGATTGGGACATGCAAAAATCCTAATCACCCTGATTTTGAATTTCCTATTGCTTAGTGAAACGTATATCCATAATAAATATACACAGGCAAATACTTAGATGGTAAGGACATCTGAATTAAACCACAAATCAAACATCACTGTATATGTTAACATTTCTTCTACATATTATAAATAAAATGAAACAAGCTATCAAAGTGTAGATGAGGCAATGCATAGGTCTCAGCAATTATATTCAAAATAAGAGCACTTAATGCAATGTGTTTGAAATTGTACTTATCTGGTTTTAAATATTTAAACAAAAATAATATTGCACTTAATTTTTTAAAACTGGGTAATGTTATGGAGATAATCAGCAAATAAATGTACGTTTAAGGAAAATATTTGTAAATGATGCAGATGCTTCATCAGTTACCACGATTAAGGGCAATTGAATTCAAAAACCAAAAGCAGATTTATTCAAATTGTTGCCTAATTTGTTGTTAGGGTATTAGCAGAAAGCCTTGATCATAAGTGTAAGATTTTGCCACCGTATATCCATTTAAGAATAGTAAAAGATTTAAAATTAAGTGGCAATAAATTGTTTGCATGAACTCTTTCCAAAATAGTCAGAGTTCAATATATATATATATATACATATGTGGGATTAAATTTTCTTTTGTCATTTAATTATATATCTGCTTGGTGCTTGGCAATATATAATATTTCTGACTCTGATGTATTGTAAAGTAATATAATCAGTAGGAAATTTCCTTTCCAAAGATATATAACATTATATATAATGTTTTTCCTGTAATTTTTTTTCGTTTCATAATAATTCTGATGTACTTAGGAGTGCAAATAAATTGGATATCTCCAACATCCATTGTCAGATGCATATATATAGATTGTTGAAAGAAACGACAGTAATAAATCTGGAGCATCAAATATTCCTCCAGAAAAACAGTAATCTGTGTCGTTAAAGCTATCAATGAAAGTGTTATCCATAATTTGGCATAAAATTTCATCCAAAAATATTTTTTTTGAAATTAACAATATTCAGAAAATAATGTTATATGGTGGCCAAAACGTTCAATAATTTCTGTTTTCATTAACTATTGTTGCAATGCCATATTACACCCCTGATTACAATGCTACAAAATATTTTAGTTCGTATTTTGATTTTTGTGGATTGCGTATAAATAGATTTCAATTAATCAGAACGAACACTTGTTTAAAAATTTCTGCAGGTAATGTTATTAAATAAGATCTATTATTGTTAACTAATAATGAGAATATTTGAAATGAAATGTTGTAGTGGCAATTGTTCTTTAAAGTAACGTAATCTAACCTATTTATACAGGCTTCAGAGATGATGAAAGTTGAAATAACGATAGAACACCTCATAAAATTGAGTGATTTTATTGAAACAATGTATTGACTACGACTACTCTCAGCCAAAGTCATTCATTGAATATGATTCTAGATATTCATCAACATAGAACTCTTTTGTACTTTTTACACTTAAAATCATTTATGTCAACAATGTATACATGTACCTCAGCTGTGACATGCAGAGGGAGGCAAGAGGAACAAAGGTCTAGGAGTCCATGGCCATTGGACACACTGACAGACGGTGTATATTTTCAACAGCAATCAGTATGAATAAAAAATTCTTCTTTTCTGCTCCACAAAGCAGCTGACAAGTGACCAAGATCAAAAAAAGTTTTACCTGATTTGACCTTCGCCCGTCTCTGATGTGACATGTGCCTCTGATTCAACCGCAATAACGTTTTCAATCAACACTGTTGTTAGCAATGATCCGGTGTTAGGGAACAGTTAACTGTTGCTTAGTGTTTTAACATATTTAATTGAAAAACATGAGATTTTGTAGAAATGTGGCGGGATATTCGAGAGCCTCGTGTGATATTGTTGTTCAGAGGTCAATGGCAGTCTCTGCACGATCCTGCACATCAATGAGGCGGGCATATAATTTTGATTTATAAACTGAATTTCTATTTGAAATAGAAAAATTTATCAGAACAGATCTAAGCCACACTTACTCAAAAGAACAAAACTCGGAAATAAACGTGTGAACAGAACCTGGGTTTTTAACCCTTCGGTCAAATAAATAGATAGTACACTAATAATAATTTAATCAAGACCTAGATTTATGTCTTCACAACAGCTAAAATTTTAAAAACATTTTAACTTAATATGAAATACAAAATCAAGCCAAAGGTTTTCTAGCGTTAATATGAGAGAGTAATTCGATAAGAACTGAGAAAACATATGGATAAAGTTATATTTTAGGTTATAATAATAATTAAATATTAATCATTAATATTAATTGAAGAATTTCCATTATGAGCATATATGTAGGTTATTCAGCATTCTGACAGGGAGAAATTTCAGTCAAGACCAAGTCAATCACAAAACGGGGCAAATATTGAAAAAAATAGATTCTTAGTTTTTAACTTTTTTTTTAATATTTTAGCAAAAATTTTTTGATTTAACCAATCAAAATAAATCTTGAAAACCTGACGAGGGACATTCCAGTATGTCCCCCTTGCGCACGCCACTGTTACCATTTAATAATATAGTTATTTTAACATCGAACAATACTGTAGAAGAATATTTTAATTAAATTTTAGACAAGCTTCTAAAGATTCGTGATGTAGAATTAATTGGAGCAAAAAATAGCTTTTGTACATAACTGGAATTAATTTATACTTTATAGGTCAGGCAAAGCACGCTCGGGTAGAAGTAGGTCGTGCAGCTTTACCGCTCAATTCCTATTCATTTGGCACAATTAACTGTTTCTTAGAATAAATGGGTTGTAGTTATTTTCGTTAGCAAACATTCTTTGAAATATTACGGCAATAAATTAAAAGGAAATGCTATTGGAGTCGATTATTCATAATTTATATACTCTACACCGTAATTCTAATAATGAAACAAATGTCTATTTCAGGGATAGGCAAACTTTATGAGCTAAATTTTAAATTAACAAATCTAACATCACCTCAAGGGAATTTGTATATAAACCTTAGTTACAAACACTATAGCTATTACTCAGACGGCTTCCTCAATGGATGGAACCCACTAGGAATCCGTCTTCAATTATCATGGCTTCATTTAAATGCAAAATAATTACTATTTACAAGAAAGAAAATATATATTTTTTATTTCAATTACTCGTAAGGCTTTTGAATTGTTAACTTATCAACATTTACTGTTATGTTTACAGCCCCCCCCCTCCCGTCAAGGAGGTTATGTTTTTGGTATCGTTGGTTTGTTTTTTTTTTAAAATTATAATTATTATTGTAAAATCTAGTAAATTTAGAGGGAATAATTTGTAAAACTGACGATGACTTTGTAAGTCGAAATATATCTGCATGTTCTTATTAAGGATTTCAATTCAATTTAATTTTTAGAAATTGCTTTCTTTTTTAGGTCACGAAACTTTGTTCAAAATAGAACATTTTATGTATTTTATAAGAAACAGAAGCCGAAATCACGGTTTTTACTGTTTGAAACTGAACTGAACTAACGGGCTTTACTAATATGTATTACTGAGTTATAGCGAATAAGGAATGCATATGCAATTAATCTATAGATTGTAATCAGTTTCAAATCTTAGATAGTTAAAAAATAATCTGAATTGCAATAAAGTATACAAATTTAAATTGATTGCTCCTTTCTTATTCATGATTTTTTTATTCAGCAATTTCGACAAGATGTTCAAGAATATTATATATTTCTCACAACATAATAAATTTTGTTCTAAGGTTAAAGATCTGATGAATGTAATTGCAATTGTTGATTCATACGATGACTAATCTATATTTGTCAATTCTTGAATAAATATTTGAACACAACGTGCATTTACTCACTGTTCCTATTTCTTAGGATTGATTAAAAGAGCACATATAATGTTTGTTAAGGGCATTCTATACAAGTAGGAGATCATGGCTGATATGAGGATGCAGATCATTGAAGGAAGATTTTGGTAGTGGTACGCAGAGGAGTGATGTTTGAATGTAAATGGTGATTAAAAATCCATACCGAAGCTTTTTAAGATTGTAAACAAATCTTCTAGTTTTTGAGATTTATGTTTTAGATCAAGTTTCTCCGCTAATTTAAATCAAATGAAGCAGAAATTAGGTTAGAGCAAGCATGCTGAACCTGTGTTATCGCTTGGAAGATGTTACTTTTAAAAATATCGACTCAATTCCCATAAATTACTATTATAAAGATTTCAAATATTAGGTATAATAAAAATATTACAAATTACATGGACACTATTCTCTTGATGTGATCGAAGGCAGAATTTGCGAAAAAGAAAGACAAGATTGCTCACAGGGAACATAGCATAATGCAAATTTCTCTAATATTATAAAAATGTCATTAGATTTCTGCATGCTTGTTGGTTAAGTTTAAATCCTTAATTCTCTCAACAAAAGATTTTCTTAAGATTTCTTAATTAGATAGTACACGTTGCTTGATATCAAATCTAATCTTCAAAACCTTTGCATTTGTAGAACAACTTTTAAACTCATTATAATTAATAGAATAATGTCTATTTCCGATAACAAATTTTAGAATCAGTTGTTGTGTGACATCCCTTCTAAAATTGAATATTTGTTTTCCCCGGTGTAAGAGATATATTTGCCGAAATATCAATCAATTAAAGATATTTTTGAAATATTGCTAAGAATTAAGAAGTGCAAAATGTTTTCTATCCGAGCTATCCACACATTGTTTAGATATCCCAATGTATATGCAATATGATTAATGAATGTTGAACCGAAATGATTTTTAAAAATATTTTTAACGGGAATAAAAAAGCCATTCATTTCTTAATTACAACTCAAGAAATGTATTAATTTTCGTGGTACAAGGATAACTTGGATATATATATATATATATATATATATATATAC
>CABFPE010000010.1:622293-633023 GCA_900660155.1 Hofstenia miamia | reverse complement strand
TATATATATATATATATATATATATATATATGTATATAGGCAGCCTATATTGTGTGGAATGATTACCTTATGAGCTCAGAAATTATCTTATTATTCTAGATTTTGCCAACTTGTCCCAAGAGTTTCAAAATATCTTGCCATAGCTACTTCAATTGAAAAATTCTAAAAAAACTCAATATTTGAAAATAAGTTTTGCTTGATAAAATGTCTGTAGCGAAATTAATTACCAAATAATCTTACATCTAACGAAAAACGTAGATGTTATTATTAAAACTGTAAATTTCCTGTGAACTACACATGGTTGATTTTTATGTTATTTGATTTTACAGTGAAATGCACATGAAATTCGGATATTCATTCTTATATATAAATTTAAGTTACATAATTTCTTTGACATATTAAGAGAATCTTATAATTCGATGTATTAACATTATATGTATTAAATACTGTATTGGACGCATTTGCATTTAGTTCAGAAGTATGACTAAATTCTGTTTAGAATTGCGCAGTTGTGTAATCAACAATAGCTTAGATTGTTCAGATTTGGAAATTTGAGCTGCAACTTCTGGTAAAATAATTCGCATAACAACGGATTGGGCGAAATATAGAGGAATTCATGCGACAGATGCACCCTTGTTAAAGACTAGCAGATGTAGAAGGCAATGCAGATGTCGATGATGCTAATTGTGGGTGTGTTGCTAGATGATTTATCCACCAGCAGGCAATGGAATTAATTTAAATAAACATTTAGTCTTTTGCAACCAGCTCGTTATCAGTCACCCTTAAAAAACACAAATTTTGCAATAACAAAACAGAATTACACATTTCAAAATGCAAGCCTTTTGTTGGCTTGTAGGATTTTTCACACATCTGATTTGGAGGCTTAGTTTGAAACACAATTATACACATTTGAATATAGTGAAATAAATTACTTCCATTTTCATATCCAGAGTATAATCATAGCACTTCTCTGTGTATTGAGAAATGATATGAGTTATGTATGAGCAGGATGGAATATAAAAAAAATAATTAGGAATTAGTTTGCCCTGTGAGGACGCTGTTCCAATGTGAAGTAAAAGGTATTCAACCAACTTCCCCAAGACTGACTCGACCAAGAGCTTCCAATCCGATTAAATTTTTGATTAATTTGTTGTAATGAATTTTTGCATAATAGGTATGGTATGAATTACTTCTCCACATGAAAGACTTGTATCACGTTTGACTCTTTATCAGATAGCAGTTGAAGCTCCTACAGCCATCGCTATACGATTGTAGTTAAAATAAAAAAATTCAATGGATTAGTTGGATTTAAACGATGTTCATTATCTTACAATAAATATGCAGACGATATCTTTATTACTCTGAACGAATTTTATCCCAAGAGATTCTCATCTTTCCCATGGCACAGTCATTTTGTTCAATAATTTTCCCTCCTATCCTATGGGATGGGAATTCCCATTTCTCATGAGATGCTTCTTGAGAGACAAGATCAATATCATGTTATTATTCAGTGATTAACACAATCTTGAAGAAAACGAAATATCAATAAGAATTTTGAAATATAATTGACTGCAAAATGCCCGCAACATATCATGAGCCGAAAATGTTTGGCTTCTGTGTTCCCTGAATTTTCTAGGTTAATTACTGACTTCAAATAAGATTCTCAGGTTTCAGGGGTTATTAATGGATGACGTTGTTTGCATTGTTCAATGTAGATTAATGGCACTGCTAGCAATAAAAAAACTCTCTGCTGTTTTAAATTAATGATGTAGAGCAGAAGTATATTGCTGACTTAGTACTGGTTGCTTACAGTAAACTTCTTTTCTATAGTAGAAGGTATCTGAAAAAACAACGGGATTATCGACATTTTATACAAGATATATTAAATTGATTGCACAATAATATCCTAAGTTAAGTTTATGAATGCTGTTACGTGTTTCTTCAAACAGAAACATGTGTAAAGTTAATTTATTAATTGCATCATGCACTTAAATTTTTTGACTGATTGCAAAGAGAAATATTAACTGCGCGTATGTTTCTAAAATAAACCTGCTTGGGCAGATGTTCGAAATATAACAAATCTCCCCATTAAAATCTCCCCAGATGCACAATTTTTATCGATGCTTTCCATTAACTAAATTTCCAATAACTTACATGTTGCACCTGCTTCGCGAGAATTGGACCCCAACATCAAACCGCATCGATTGCATTTGCTATTGACATAGCTTTCAACAAAATGATTAAATTTTTTAATCTACGTCCACCACACCGTTTACGCAAACTTCAAGAAATTCGTCGATAGACGCCAAAAATCAATGGATTCCCACATACTAGACTACATGTACAATAATTTTATAGAATGTATATACTTGTTTGATTTGCTAGTTGGAAATTTTTAAGCATTGTTTGGAAAATGCAACCAATGCCTTATGAAAATAAATATAGTTGAGTAACTTAGCGGAAACAATAATGTTTAATCTGTTATATGAAACGTGATTTTTTAGCAATTCCTCATTTGAAAGTGGACAAAATTATTCTTAATGCTGTAGACTGAAACTAGACTGCATAGCGTTCTGTTAGCAACCATTTAATCTGACTGCCAAGAAATGAATTTTTTAACCCAAAACAACTTAAACTTTGACTTGAATTAACCCTTTCTTATTATAAAGTAAACAATTTCTTTACAATTACTAAAAAATATTTCTATAATTTCTGTCAAATTAATACCAATTTCATAAAATTGGTAAGATGTACCAATAGAGACAAATGCAATTCTTTCGAGTACATGCAATTTACACATAGATTAAATTAAAGTGCACGTAATTTGTACATTATTATATACATATATATATATATATATATATATATATATATAAATCAACATACGTGAAAGGAACGAGGACAGAGGGCCATCGTCCTACATGCCTCCATCTCCTTTGGCAGTGGTAATTCTAAAAAAGAGACTATATGAATTAGTGTTATGATTTTAGCAACCTATCTTCTTTCTAACAAAGAAGATTTGATTTGGCATTCTCAGTGTGAACTGTGGTAAGTATACCTCAGAACTAGCAAATTCCTCTTCTGGACAAGTGATGCACCAAGCAATCAAGCTGTTGCATATGCTCAAACCACAACTAGTGATTTTAAAATTACACTTTTGATTTTTTTATGATTACAATTTTATTAGATCTTATTTAATATAAGTATTAGTACAGTAACAACTATAGCGACCCTTCATTAATTTGCAGAATTTACTTAATCAACATTTTGTAGATCGAGTCAACATTAAGATTCTACTATAAAAAAGAAAAATATTGTTGGGACTTGAAATTTTCATCTTGATCAATGCAGGCCCATAGGTCATTTTGTATAACAATGTGTTGGGTGGAGTTTGTCCGCAAAGTGACAATTCCAAGCTGGAATCGAGATCATGTACAACTAATTCATTAAAATTTATCAAGATCTTCCTTCTGGGATGGGGACGAGTAATACTGAAATTATCTCCCAGGAAAACTTAAAAAGTTGGGGTTGGGTCAAGTAAATCAGGTTGTGTGAAATTTGCGTAAAGTTTGCTAACCCTTTTCAATATCAATATTGTGTATTGTTGTGTAGAGCATTGTTGTATTGTTACAGAGAAAGAATTCATAATGCATTATCTTCAAACTATTATGTGTCATCAATGAACTATAGAACTCATCATAAAATTTTGAATTAAGATTGAACATTTTCTTATCTAGATAATTTCTCCAAGAAGTTTTTATCAATGGTAATCATAATTACACTCTCCTCAAAGCTGTATTAATGACTTTATCAAAGAAAATACAGTGCATTATCCAAATACTGTAAAAGATAAATTCAACAATTGTAGGTAATTAGTGTTCACTTATCGCCCTCGCTTGCAGCCATAGAAGAAGATAAACTTGTATGCATTATGCGTCTTTGAAATTTTTGTGATAAAACCTTTATTGCTCAATCCGAGCATCAGGAATGAGTTGTGTTGAACTTTTAATTCTACACATCCCATTGATAAATACAAAATCAAATTTAATTAGATATACATTATATGTATATATATACAAAATTTTAACGAATATACTACAGGGAACTGGATATTATGGAAAATCGCCAACTGCGGGCGTAGATGCAAACTTAATAGTATGTAGATTCCGGGTATATACATACATATATATATATATATATATATATANTAAGTATGGCAATTGCAATATAACATATTGAATAAGAGAAAAATTATTTTTTACCAAAGTTTTAGTTACTCTTAAAACAAAGTTCATGTACACATAAAAATATTTCCCTATAAGATATACGCTTAACCATTTTCAAAATGAACATCAAATCCAATTTTCAAATATCTGTGTAGGATACAAATCTAATAAATATACAAATATACAAATATTTAAAAAAATAGAATAATTAACAAATAAATATATAAATTAATAAATGTCCAATTATGTTATTGTAGATAAATAGTTTTAGAGTAATTCAATTTGCTCATTTTTAATTGTCCATGATATTCACAGAACATGATTTTTTAGATGTATCACAATTGTATTGAAATTCACTTTCCCCTGTTTTTTTTGGTGAAGAAATATTTATACATTCTTTGTTTGACCTAAAGAAATCATCAATTTCTCTGATGTGGTTGCCTATTATATTATATATACATTGAATAAATCGAAAATTATTATTCTGTGTAATATACATAAAAAAAAATATATATACACATATATATTATATATATGATATATTATATTTCAGGGGTTCTAATCATTGTTCAAAAAACATGATTTTGCATAAGCGTGAAACCCATATATAAAAATTTTTTACTTCACAAGCAAAATTTTTCGAAGATCCTAATTCCTTGACTTCTGCTGGTTAAAGTCCACTAAATGAAAGGCAATTTATTTTCCAACAAATATAAATTACGAACTTTCTGTGTAAATTTACCCATTTAACCTCGCCTTTCTTTTCATTAAATATTTTGGTTTCCTAAAATATTTTGGTTTCACGCAATCCAATTGAATTTGGGTTGTGTACTTAATTTATGTGAAGGAATTATAAAATTAAAAAATAAATTCAAATGAATATAACCAAAAGATACGTTTAAGAGTTCATACGCAATAATTTCTTCCTATGACGAGATAATAGAAACACAGGAGAAAATTCTATTGACTTTTACAAATAGACAAAGTATGAATTATTTTAAAAAGTTTCGCTTTAGGGTGAAAAGAAATTGCAGAAAAAGTGCAATGACATGTAGTTTTTTATTAATAATGTAATTGAAATAATGAAAAAAATTTAATCATGTTATAAAGTTGACTAAAATTTTTGCTCAACTCCATATAATTAAGACCAATCAGAGACTCCCTTCTTCTATGCATTAAATTAATTACAATTGGCTAATTCTTAATTCTTCCGACAAAATTTAATTGCTTTTAGTCAGAAAAACGATGTGTCTCGCACCTGTTTAGAGACGATTTCACAATTGAACGTCATTAGAATGATTAAAATTTCATGTAACAAAAGAAAGCAAGATATTTTGAATAAAAATTATTCTAATTAATTTTTTTAAGAAATATTCCATCATTTGAACGCCCATGTGCTATTTTTCGTCTCCATAAGTAATTAATATCGAAAACATTTATTAATTGGATTGTATAATGGGACACTGAAGGCATTTCTTTACCATCAATATCAAATATACATACAAGCATATGTAGATTAACAAATGAGGAAGTTTGCCAATTTTTCAAATTTCATCAATTGTTACACAAATGACACATGAAATATCAAAAATTTTAACTACATTATAAAGTATATAAAAGAAATTTTTTTTCTTACTTTTAAGGTCTTTTCTTAATTTTCTATTAACAAGTAAGCTTTTTATAAGCCAATTTCAAGACATTTGTATCTGAAAAGCTCTTTAACATTACTCTCGATGTTAGTTTTTAAATTTCATGTATTTATAAGCAGACATTACCAGTGAATTTCGTTAGATTATTCGCTTAGCTTAATAAAACAAAATTTATAGTAAATTATTTTAGCTAATAAGTTACTATATTTAAATATAGACGGCGTTGAAATATTGTCTAGCTGTTAGCTACCAAACAGTTCCTATTTTGTTGGAGCTAAATAATCGGATGAATCAACCAATTGAAAATTATTCGAAGCTCTACATGCTTTTGCTATGGGAAACATATGGAAAGAATTGCGTTGAATTTACATATGTACAATAAAAACTAAAGACTTTTCTATTCTTATATTAACTAATTACTATATTTAACAAAAAATATATCATTAAAATATTGCTAGACGCCAACAGCCATCTGTGGATTGCAAAGGTCCCTTGATTGAATGCGTCCAAAATTTGCGCCTAAATTATTTAATTAACATCTGACACACCACGTGCTTTATAAATAATATAGTTAATAATAAAATATATTATTAAAAAAGAAAAATTAAAATATTTTACCTGGCCTCTGACCTGCCTATTTAGTTGCTTCATCATTTCTTTTCATTTGAAATACTAAATAGAAAGGAATAAACGTCAAATAATGCACGTATTTACATAAATTAATTGAGTTTATATTTCAAAACGAAATGATTAATTTATTAAAACTAAGTCATATAATGGTCTTCTCCCAAATATACCCATAAGAATTCTTTGTTGAACTAATATGTCAAACTGTTCAAAAAAAATTTAATTCGGAACAAAACATATTAGGCTGAATTTAATTTAGTTCTTGACTTGCGCTACAGGTATGAAAAAATTTAAAAATCATTCAATAATAAATGCGAGTCTAAAATATATTATTTTTCTTGACCCCACCTATTTCCCTACGCCTTTGATGTATATTCGTAATATAATGATATTTAAGATCAAAGAGACCACTGAATCGTGTAAATCTGAAGTGGAATTGAAGGATGTCTTTCCTGTTTTTAAGATATTAATTTATTTGTGTCGTAATATAGAGAGAGTAACACAAACGTAATTTTGTATCCATCAGTAAAGTTAAGCTAATAGAGAAAATTGTTAAGTACATACACGATTAATTTTGTAAATGAATTCAAGCCGAATTTCACTTGTAGGTCAGCCATGCTTGTTGCATCGCTTTGAAACAAGAATTCTTTTCATTATAATTATTTGAACACTTACATTTTCCAAATATGAAAAAAATTCAAATGAAGTGCGTTTGATAAAAACTGTTGTTTATAGCCTATGCTATGGTAATAAAACCATACTTATTGCTAATTTCATTAAAAATAAAAAATTGTCCCTAGTAAACTACAGTGAGTTGTATCTTAACCTAAATCTGCACCTAGAAAACTTGGAGGTGGAAGATTAAAACTCTTCAATGCATACACTTGGGTGTATATTAAAATTTAGTATATTTTATAAATACTTATTCTGTAATGCATACCATTTTGCTGGAATCTGCATTAATTTCTCTGAGGGGTAGTCTGTCAGAAGGGTAATGAGATATGTGAAGGTTTTTAAAGTCCATGGGGGTTTGTTCTGAAAGAAGACTTTCAAGATGAGTGATATAATCCATTACACCATCCAACACATCTGTCTTCTGCATCTCCAGTGATACATGTGGAACAATATTGCATAAAACTTCGTAGCAGTCATCCAGAGTTTGTAATTTTGAGATATCGATGTGAAAGGGCTCCGAGATCCTTCTCCGAATGCAGTTGTGGTTTTGATCCTTGATACAATGGAGAATATCTCGCTTGCTGCCAACTGAGTACACTGATTTCATTTCGGTGATAATACGAAGAGTTGTATTAGAAAAATGATTGCCAGCTGCCGATACACTCTATTTAAGCACGTGCTTTGGCGCTGTCCAATCAGTGGATAGTTATTGCTGCCAAATGTATTTCCCAAGGCAGCGTTGCGGTTAGACAAATAGGCGCTAAGACTACCGCGGGACTAACTTTAACATGTTCCTTTAAACATTTGGAGCTGTTCCGTGTTCAAGGCACTTTTGTAAATACAAACCGTTTGCGTACCATTTCCCCCTCAAACCATATTTTTACCATTTGTCGCTATATTTTCGTTATCCACATTTGAACATTGTTTAATGTTTAATTATGCTAGTAGAAGATGGGTTGTGTTTATTCTTAAATAAACCTAGCGCTTAAATCTGTGTAACTCATTAGAATAAACAACCTGTGAGCTGAATAAATTCACTATCAGCAATTTATTCATTCACACTTGTTAAAATTTGCAGATAAACTCAAGCTACAACGATTATAATACAAATATGTTATTTAATTACAATTTCCTTTGCAATTATGGCAACAAACTGGATAACATTCCAATGATCTCATTCGCTTTTGGAAAATCATTGCAACAGTTTTCTTGATAGGAGTGCCAAACAAAATTCATCACAAATTATTAATAATACCTGATCCGTTTTGGGAAATTTTACCCCATGATCTTTCCTTTATTGACACTAGAATTATCGTTTGTATTTGAGCATTCATTGAAAATATTTAAAAACTTACAAATATAATGTTCTATAGGGCTATCAACATATATGAAGTTTGAAACATAGGACCTGGTTTATGGTATGTAAGTTAAGTATCTCCAAATAAAATGCATTTGAGTCGAAACAAGCCGTAACCGCAATTCTAAAACTAGAAGTACCATTACTCCTTAAGATTCATTTTACATGTAGCATTTTAATTAAGAAATTATGAAAAAGAATGAAAGAAAATTTTACTTATGGAAATTCTTATCAATATTTTGGAGGTGTATATACCTGCTATTGTTTTTAATGAATGCATACGCAAGTAAACAAAATTTAAATTTGTTTCAATTTTGACACATTTGGTACTTCTAGTGTTAATGTTAAAGTGAACTTCTTTTAAGTTGAATTGGTTTCAAAAGATCAAGTGACTATGCGAGCCTCTAGCCTGATAACAGAATGAACTAATTTAAGCCAAAAGCTTTATAAGAAATTATAAGACCAGTACACTTTTTAGGAAGTATAACTTTGTTATGGTGAATATTTCATTATAATTGCATGTAGCTGTGCATATGCTATAAAATTTGAAATGGAAGATGGTCCCAACGAATAATTGCTGGCATTTTGTGTAGAAAGTCTAAGTATTAAGTCGGATAAATATATTTTTGAAATGAATCGCAACTTAAAGAATGAAGTCAGAAATTTCAAAGTTTGCCAATAGGGAGATTGACATGAATTGGAAACCATACTTCAGTAAGGGTAAAAATTAATAATGCAAAGCCTATGTATGCAAAATACAGTGATGTTACTGGTATTTATTGCATATTTCAAAAAAATTTTTACTTATTAAATTTATATTCAGCAATCACTGCCCCTAGTTTGGCCACTGAACTAGTGTCAAGCAATGATTACTTTAGTCTAAATTCAAAATACATTTGTTTACTATGACACAGCAAACACCATTTACAAACTGGAAATTTAACCTCAAAGCGGAAAATAGTAATACCTACAAATATATGTTGTAATATCGAGGTACAAAATTCGCCCCAAAGATTCTTACTATAATGTTATTGCAACATAACAAACGCCAATTAAAGTTGACAAATTTATTCCACTTTAAGTACAATGGTATGGTGACGTCTGGACCCTGCAAATGATTTCTGAGATAAGGCATGCTAATTCAACAGGATGAGTGTCAAACTGGTTGTAATTTTGTAATCTGCCCCAGTAATCTAAACCACATTGCAGTAGTTTTCTTCGAGACACCTCGAAATCCTCATCTCACCGCCATCTTCAATCATGCAAGGATTTATCATTCCATGAAATCAGTGAAAAAATATATCTCTTTTCTATCTCCTTCCTCAAGCCGGCTTATTTATTAAGGAAATTAGCGCAGTAGGTTCTACGAATTTTGAGTTGCCCCTCTCTGCTTGTCACAACTTTGGGGAACACCTTCACAACCAAATGCTTTTCCTCACCACTTAATTTTCTTGCCATTTTTAAACTCCAACATTTAAAATTTCTATATCAAAAGTTTACGCAGTTCTTTCATCAAAAGAAACACAAACGAGTTCAGATGCAGGCTTTCTGTCATTTTTCAGTCAGCTAGAAGTGCAGACAATGACAAAATAGTGTTTGAGTATTTATGGAGCTTTAATAATATATTTATAGTGAAAATTGAGAAAATCGAAGATCTTGTTGAATAATTGAAAACAAAAAATTATAACGCCTTGATCACTTGGTCAGTATTTATCACTTAAGGGCAGAAAAAGTAAGAAAAGTTCAATTGTATAATATAATGGCTTTCCAAATTCGAGGTCTTGGGAATAAAAATTGCATCCAACAATTCTTGTTGTTAGAGAGCAGAATGTAAGATTAGGATGTGATTCACATAGACGAAACTAAAAATTATATAATGGTGCATGTTTATTGTCAAACTTTTATCATAACAGATTTATAGATCCAGGGTTGGAATGCTTTATACATGACCTGTTTAAAACATGTATTAAACACTGTTTAGAACAAATGTTTTTTGCAGTGTTTTTTTCAATGTTTTTTTCAAATTTATATAGGAAAGTTTAGAAAATAATTTTTTGGATTCGTCTATTCGTACTTTTATAACCGATTATCTACAGCAAAAAAAGCAAAACTTGTTTTGTTTACGTGTATCAAACGAAAAATGAATGTTGATCATAATTCAATGTTTTCTACTATGTGTTTTTAGCAAAATGTTAG
>CABFPE010000010.1:606795-621293 GCA_900660155.1 Hofstenia miamia | reverse complement strand
GAAGCTATTAAAAAACTAAGGTCAAATTAAACTAAAAAATCAAACGTAGTTATTTATATGAGCAAAAAACAAAACAGAAAATAATTTTTATCATTCAAATATAAAGTATTCATATATTAACTTTTATATCTACATGAATATTGCATAAGTATATTTCGAAATTACTAATTCATTTTCTTGGTAGAGCATAATTACATAATATTGTAATGAATTTTATCAAATAAATTTTTCATAAATTTTAACATTACATAGTTTTATTACATTACTTCAGATATTAGCACAGATATTGAAGATTTAGCAGACCCGTTGCCAAGGAGATGCTAGGGATGTTAAGCATACGCTGAAAATTTTCAATTGGATTGACATCCTCTAGAAGCGTTGATTCAATTTAAAATTTTTTATAACACCAAGAATTCATTAAGTCATTGTCTGATTGAGCACAAATATTTTTTGAAGATTATTTTATTATTTCTTATATGTATTGGTTGCTTATCAAATAAACGCTTTAAGTTGCAAAGTTTTCTTTTAATATTTAATACTTAAACTTAAAGTAGTGCTATGGTTGGAACTTTTTTTTTCAAATTACAGTAATGTGTAAAATTCAATGAAATGTATAATAACAATACAATCCATGTAATTTCACATTTTTAATCAAAACTTCCATGATATTCAATGCATATTTTAAATAGAGTTAAAAAAATTAATAATTAATTTTACTCAAACTTGGGTTCTGAAGAACCAAATTCTTTTGAAATCTTTTAAAAAAACCAGTCTTTTAATAGTATTTACAATTACAAAATGATGTCAAATTTCAATTATTCGCATTTAAATGAAATGCTTTAATACTAAATATTTTCACGTTTATTTGTTTGCATCCATCAAAATAATAAAAGATTGCTGTTCGGAAAGGAATGGCAAGCTTCAGCAATCCCTAGTTAGTAGAAAAATACGAGCCCACACATTTTTTATTTCCAGTCCCATCCAGTGAGATTAGGTCACTTTCCCAGTCCATGAATTATTTCTGTTCTAAAATTGTGCATTATTATTCAAACTACTGAGATATTAAAGAAATATTTTAGGCTTAATAAATATAATACAATATAATAGCAAATACTAAATTGTTGAAATTCAAAATTTGGTCTTAGCACTGACCGGTGGTTTCTTATTTGGTCGAGTTCCGGTTCCGCAAATGGAACAGGAACCAGCAACTGGACTCTATTACTTATCATTAATTTGAACACAGGGCAGCTTTTGCTATTTTGTTTTAAGCAATTATTCATATGAGTTAACCCCACCCACCTCTTGTGCGTGTTGTTGTAAACAGTGCTTTAGCTACTTAATATTTTAGCCAGTTTTTTCTGCACATAGCATCCCCTAGCATTTTATTTTGATATATTAGGATCCCCCTAGTAAGGAGCCTTGCTACTGGCCTAATTGAATTTCTTGGATGTTACTTTGCATAAAATAAAAAAGTTTGTTGTGATACCCTGTCTGTTAATTTATTGACAGTTCAATATTTCTCCACCTTTCGAAGAAGATAGAGGGATTTTAATTTAATTGATTCGGACTGCCTTTCAATATTAAATCTATTATTGTTTGATGAAATAATGGAATAAGACTTTTCTTTCGATAAAAATAAGAAGTAATGTGACCTCATCCAAGAACTAATTCAATTATGAAATAACACATTAAATTGCAATCGCATCGAAGATTCTTTCAAAAAACGTATGGATGGACACAATTTAAAGATGATCGAATTTGATTTGACTCTTTGAGATTTGAAGCCCTAGAGTATTAAAAAAGCAAAAGTCAACACACCGCAAAAGTTCTACACAGTAATGAGTAAAATCAAAAAAACAGATGTATGCAATTTTCAGTTGAACAAAAAGACACAGGCGCGAAAAACGAAATTATTTTATTTTTATACGAAAAAACATGTCCGAAAACAAAGACGTATAACGAGAAGTTTTAATTCCTCAGATACTAGAATTATTTCTTGCCGTTAGCATTCACAGACTTCTTAATCGAAATCAAATACTTATGCACTCTGTGAACAATGGTCTTTATCAGCATCATTTTCCTGATAAGTTTCCAAAATAAACTAAATTATGTCTTCAACGTTTCACCTCCTGCAAGAAAACGCATCGCTTAGTATTGCCAAAAAGGTATATCATCCCTGAATATATATATATATATATATATATATATATATATATATATATAGAATAAAATGCTATATTTTCAAGTTACTTTGAATTCTTTTTAAGCAATATGTTTAAATTGAAAATATATGTTATGGAATGCACTTGAAAAGTTTCAGTGTACACTCATAGATTGATCAATCGCCAATAGACTGCATTTGAGTTTATATCCTGAAGTTTGCTTACATCCTACGAGAGTCTTGCGTTGCGTGTAGTCTGAGTTGTGTCTGAATTTGTTCCGCTGAATGGAAACAACATGGTGATTGTAATAACAACCATTCGACACATTTCCTCCATTCAATTTATAATACAATTTCTTTCTGCGTTGAATTCCCTCATTTCCAATCTCACTTATTTTCTCCATAGGGCCTTACATAATATCCAAAATGAAAAATCAAAAGTACTCGCGTTTAAATATTGCAAGGTTTTTGAAAGCTTAATGATGAATGATAGCGAAATTGATATCTAACATTGCAGACATTTAGTACATTTTTCTTGTAATATTAGTTTTTTACTAAATTATAATTATTATATAAGTACAAAATTTCTATATAGATATTTGAATGGAAGACGTATCTGTTGTAAACATGTTTAAGTACAATCGTTATCAATCATTGTGACTCTGCTAACTGGAAAGCTTACAGTTCCTGAAAGTTCAAAGTTGCTGTTTTGAACTGCCTGAAAATTCTATTATTGCTTCAAATTCCATGCTTTGTCTGTATATACACTTTCTTGTTAGCTGTATATAAATTTGAGATGGGTACTTGGACCAAGCGCTATTTGTAAAGTATGGACGTAGACAGAGTTAGTGGGCTTCCGCTTTATTGTCGATTAATTATCAACCCACTTTGAATCATTCTGTTCTCGTATAATTATATTTCAAGAATTTCAATTTAGGAAAACTATTGANCTTCAATCATGCAAGGATTTATCATTCCATGAAATCAGTGAAAAAATATATCTCTTTTCTATCTCCTTCCTCAAGCCGGCTTATTTATTAAGGAAATTAGCGCAGTAGGTTCTACGAATTTTGAGTTGCCCCTCTCTGCTTGTCACAACTTTGAGGAACACCTTCACAACCAAATGCTTTTCCTCACCACCAAATTTTCTTGCCATTTTTAAACTCCAATATTTAAAATTTCTATATCAAAAGTTTACGCAGTTCTTTCATCAAAAGAAACACAAACGAGTTCAGATGCAGGCTTTCTGTCATTTTTCAGTCAGCTAGAAGTGCAGACAATGACAAAATAGTGTTTGAGTATTTATGGAGCTTTAATAATATATTTATAGTGAAAATTGAGAAAATCGAAGATCTTGTTGAATAATTGAAAACAAAAAATTATAACGCCTTGATCACTTGGTCAGTATTTATCACTTAAGGGCAGAAAAAGTAAGAAAAGTTCAATTGTATAATATAATGGCTTTCCAAATTCGAGGTCTTGGGAATAAAAATTGCATCCAACAATTCTTGTTGTTAGAGAGCAGAATGTAAGATTAGGATGTGATTCACATAGACGAAACTAAAAATTATATAATGGTGCATGTTTATTGTCAAACTTTTATCATAACAGATTTATAGATCCAGGGTTGGAATGCTTTATACATGACCTGTTTAAAACATGTATTAAACACTGTTTAGAACAAATGTTTTTTGCAGTGTTTTTTTCAATGTTTTTTTCAAATTTATATAGGAAAGTTTAGAAAATAATTTTTTGGATTCGTCTATTCGTACTTTTATAACCGATTATCTACAGCAAAAAAAGCAAAACTTGTTTTGTTTACGTGTATCAAACGAAAAATGAATGTTGATCATAATTCAATGTTTTCTACTATGTGTTTTTAGCAAAATGTTAGGTATCCGAGGCTGGGTCTGTCTAACAGCAAAAAAAAACATTGCTTTAAACGTTTAAAACGTTTTTTGTAAAAAAATTCACTTTTTTGCCAACCCTATATAGAGCACTCATGGGACATCTAAATGGCTTGTGAAATAATTTGATGAGATAGCCATGGGACAGAAAAATGTGTCTCATTTGAATTTCACTTGTTAGCCTAGGTTGAATTTTGGTATCGTCGGTTGTTTTAAAAGTTTTATTGTCCACATTTCTAAAGTGTAATTGATTTCTCACAGGAAAATATTGTTTCATCTCACAATATTCCTTCAATCAAATGTGTTATAATATGCATGTACAACTTAACTCAAAGGATTCACTTAGATTCATTGTAACCATTCCCAACTCCACTTGCTCAAATTTATAATCGGTTTTGGTAAACTAATATTAGAACGAAGTGAGGTGATTATTATGAGGAAAGTGATTGGGGAACTATTGTCCGCTCATTCTTGGACAAGCCAGCGGGCTTCGGCTGGGCTTGATGAGGTATGAAAGCGCATTTACTAAATTCAACTAGATTTTCTTTTTCGTGTTTGACTTTCTTTAAGCTTCTGTAGAAATGGTGCTAAGATCGTACATAAAAAACAATTAGTTGTACTATTTTGCAAATTGTACATGCTTTTTTCATGTGATAAATCTTTGCTTTTTTTGTTTGAATTTATTAGCTATTATCTCTAAGCTGAACGATTATACAGGTGGACATAGATATATACGGACGAGCTAGAAAAACCTACTGCGGGCAGGCTAAAGGCTTTACGGGCTGGCTATTATATATTTTATTGGTACGGGTGAGCTCGGGTGCCAAAAATGAGCCGCCCGCAAGTCCCTAATCATCTCATACAATGGCAGTGATGGTATTAAACAATAAATAAAATATTATAAGATTTATTAATTTTATAACTCTAGCTCTCTGCATAGTACACAAATACATACACATAAGTAACATTAACATCATTAATAGATAAAATATTTTACTTACAAAATTGGCATGCATCCTTAAATGTTTTTAGGTCTAAGATGATATAAGAAATTCAAGGAAGCCTTGACGACATATATTCGTCTGCAAGAATAACTTTCAAGCCTCTCAATCCTGAATTAAACTAGGAGTAGGTAATAATCCTTTTGTGCACATGTGTCATGGGATTAAGCACATAAGTATCATTCAGAAATTCTATAGATATTGAACATCAAGCATTCAAATATAGCCTCGAAATTTACTGAAGGCATATATATAAAAAGAACAACCTCCTGAAAAACCAACAAGTTGAATACATTTAGTGGACATATTTTGAGTGCATGCATGTTTTAATATTTCTTAATGTACTAAGTGTAAAATTGTATTCTCACATATTTGTATGTATGTATGTATGTATATATATATATATGTATATCAGATTTTTGCCAGGCTTCAATTAGACAAAATGCCAAATTTAAAGCTATAAATTTTACTGATATATCAAATATTAAATCTTCCTTCGATTTACAACTACCAATAGCAGTTTATTATTATTAATTTCCTGATTGATGAGTCGCTGAATAGATGACATCAGTCTTTACATTGAGCATGCAATTGAATTTATTTGCATTTTAAAATTATAAAAATATATTGACCCAGCTCTGTTTTCATTTTTTTTAGATATTATTAAATTTGAAAAAAAACCTTGAGGACCATACTGCTGATTAAAATGTGGTATATCCCAAAGTAATAATACCTCCAAAAGAATTGTAGTTTCTGATTTCAGTTCGATCTTTACAGTTACTGAAATGTATTATGGTTATAAAAACCCTATTTTGTAACCAAATAAACCTATAAGTTCGATTCAATGTCAGGGAAAAATTCAACTGAAATCTACTAAAAAATTATTCGAATAACCATGCATTTACAACTAAGGCAATCTACTCCAAATAACAGACTTAAAATTAGTCTACTGTGCAAAATGTGGATCAAGATGCTTCAGTTGTTGAAGCATGTGCCAGAACAATTTTGGATCGATTTTAGCATATAAGTTATAGCTCTTTGATTATATGTGCAATTTTGAATATTTGCAATCTAGCTTTTCAGCATGAAGAGATATAATCTCTTTCTATATATATATATATATAGTGTCCTTCAGCCTTCCAAATTTGAGGGTTATTGCGCTCTTGGAATATATTTTCTCAAATTTTTTGGTACTACAATCAATTGGCTGACGTGAGCGTACACTATGACATCATGATCTCATGAAATCTAATTTTTTTATTTCGAAAGTGTTCAGTTGTTTATTTGCCAGCACTCTGACAAATGTGACGTAATGTGGAGAAAAATAAGGCTTTTAGGAAGGGGTACTCCTGCAGCATCGCCCAGGTTTTAAAATTGCGAAAAAAGTCTCTGCATCTTTTGGGGGCATTGTGATCATTTCTACTCATGTTGTTTCAAAATGGTCTCAATCTTTAAATTTTTGGCATTCTTTACCAACCTGTGCATCCATTTAAAACTGTTAACTGAAATACCAAACCTATTGTTGAAAGTATTTTGTTATCAATTGTTCCTAGAAAATTGAAATGACAAATTTTTTATTTTTTAGAAGAAATATATTCCGACGCACACTGCGTTTCTTAAAAATGTCTCTTTAGATATTTCTAAGAGCTATAACAATCCAGAATAACTCTTTTTTAAAATATAAATGGAAAACTTTCGAATGCATTTGAAAAGCTTAGAAAAGTAATACACAGTATATATTATGAAAGGGAAAGTACTAACAGTTTTATAACAATAAATATTTCCAATATTTTAAAGTGAAAATGACAAGAATTTTGTTTGGCATGGGTGTCTTAGTGTGTTCCTTCCCTTTCAGAGTTGCAAGAAGATTGAGGGTGGGGAATTTTGGTATTTTATTTTCCTTAGACACTGTTGGGGAGAAGTTCCAGTAATTATTCAGAATTTTTAGAAAATAATTTGGATTGGCCCATTTATATTTGGTAAACTTCAAATTTATGTTTTCACATGAATAGCTATGCATTTATAGAAATAATCATCAATCTATTAGTTAAAACTTATTTTTTCAAAATACATTGGTTTTTTGAGAATTTTTATAGACAATATCTCATTGGAGGAAATACAAAGCTTTGCTGAAGAGTGATTGGACGAAAATACAAAAATCTAATTTAATTTAAATGGCTAATCTTGCATTAAATTGCGACCTGAATGCATAAATGATGCGGTGAGTTATAATTGCCGAAAGACTATTAAATTGGTTGAAGATGACATCTGCGACAACTCCCACCTACTGCCCACACTTATGAATCATGGCAGGACAAGCTCATAATTAGCAAACCGGGCTCAAAACTAACATCCATTCTTCATCCAGGGGCTAACAAATCTTTTGAACCCTAATATTTTTTTAATCTAAAAAATCCTAAGTATGGCAATTGCAATATAACATATTGAATAAGAGAAAAATTATTTTTTACCAAAGTTTTAGTTACTCTTAAAACAAAGTTCATGTACACATAAAAATATTTCCCTATAAGATATACGCTTAACCATTTTCAAAATGAACATCAAATCCAATTTTCAAATATCTGTGTAGGATACAAATCTAATAAATATATAAATATACAAATATTTAAAAAAATAGAATAATTAACAAATAAATATATAAATTAATAAATGTCCAATTATGTTATTGTAGATAAATAGTTTTAGAGTAATTCAATTTGCTCATTTTTAATTGTCCATGATATTCACAGAACATGATTTTTTAGATGTATCACAATTGTATTGAAATTCACTTTCCCCTGTTTTTTTTTGGTGAAGAAATATTTATACATTCTTTGTTTGACCTAAAGAAATCATCAATTTCTCTGATGTGGTTGCCTATTATATTATATATACATTGAATAAATCGAAAATTATTATTCTGTGTAATATACATAAAAAAAAATATATATACACATATATATATATATATATGTATATACATATATAAGATTATATTATGAATGATAATACTATGGTTTTAGGTATTGAAAATTTCACTCCAAATTAAAATGATCCTATTACTTGATTACATGTATGATGCATACTTTTTGATTAATTATGTATGGCTCTAACATTTTTACTGCACTTAATGCTTTAGGTTACAAGATATAAAATATTTTTCCTACAATATTTAACTTAAAGCTGTTTCCATCAGCTTCAATATTTGTTCCACAGCGCCTAGAGCAAATTAACAACAGGATAATCACATTTAGGAATGTGCTGATAGATCTCTGTCTCTCCTTACGCTATGATATTCAGGTGCTACGCTATGATATTCAGGTGCTACAATAATATAGTTTACTGAGTACCGTCGTTGCCTTAACATCAGTAGAAAAGCTACTTTAATCAAATCCATAGACCTTTCCTGACTAGCTTTTAACTCTGAGCAGGCCTTACTCTTCAAGTGATCATAGCACTTCTATTATCAGTAGAAGCACTGAAAGATTGTACATATTGAATCTAAGCTATTCATGAAACAAGGAGTAGTGATTTGCATAGAATGGATCTATAGGGACACATGATTTGACTTAATGAATTAGGGTGTAACTAAAGTATTGTTGAATTATATGATAATGAGCTATAACTCCACACTTGAGTTTGATGAACTATTGTTTAGGAATAAATAGAGGCAGAATAATGATAAAGTGCAGAGTACTGAATCCCTGATGACTTATTGTATGCATTTGAGAGTCAAGGGTGTATCAAATATTAAGAAAATACTTTAGGCACAAGATGTTAGCTTGAATCGTGCATATTTATAGACTTGGTCTTTAACAATGGCAAGTTTTTCAAGATAACTTAATAACTTTAGTAATTAATTATGACTAACATAACATCCAAGGAAATGTGAAATTTGGTTCTACCCAAATAATTGTCTCTGTCATTGCTCTTAGTTTGTTCTTGCAATCTAACCCAATCTAATGGTTTACAAATGTTACATTTTTGAATAAACCGCATAATTTTGGGATTGAATCAATTTGTCGTTCATTATCTACAGTTAGCAGTGTAAGTCAATCTGGAATTGGTTAATAACTAAGAGTGGGAATACAAATAGGAAATTAGTGAAAACAGGTGCAACGCTTGATCAAAATTGAATCCCGCTGTGCTACCTTGCCGTCGCCAAAATTCCGCTTGATAATGTTCGTGGTAGACATTGATACAGCTCCGGCTGTTTACCTCTCAGCATGGACAAATTCGATACAAAAATATACGAAACAATTATTGCTGTTTTAAATGACGTTCTGTTTATTTAGAATAGCAGAAAACTCAGCGTTTTAAATGAAAACATAAATACACAGAGCGTGGATCGTTGCTACGTTATTATTTTTCCTGGTTAATGGCATTAAAATCCAAAATTTTATTGTTAATCCAGCATTTCTAATCTGATATAAATTTCAAAGTGGGCGCCATTGCGACAAGAAACAAACTTTTAATAAAATAACTTCGTATGAATTCATTTTTTAATAAGTTGTTTATCAAATCCATGCATTATGTTAATGTAATGCAGAACTTCTGCCCCCCCCAAACATTAACTGAACAATCTATTATAACATTTTACTATCCAAATGCTCTCATCACATAGTAAATGTTTTAAATTAACTAGTGTTTTAGGATAGCTTAGCAAAATTTACCTTCATTTCAAGTTGGATGAATTTGAAACATTTTCACATCAAATTGATTACGATGAGATTTTGTGTTAGGAATTGATTATGAATTGCTATAATTCATAACAATGTAAATTGTAGAAGAACTCATTTAAGGAGGGGTGAATGCGGGTTACGATTTTGTGAATCAAATCCAGCCGATTTATCATCTCAATTTGATGTATGTGAAACACGAATTTTTATTAATAATGTGTGCTCACTTATCTTTCCAAATTCAGTATCATTATGTTATTATATATTCTTTTTATATCTTAAAAGAAGAATTGATAGTGGTTAATAGATAGCCAACGCTGTCCCATGGAAGCTATTGAGGGATTCAAATAAGATTCAACTGGATTCCCAACAGATGCTTAGACCAAAATTGCATACTCAATATTACTAATCAATGCGTTGTTTCTTTTACGTAGCTGGTAGCCAAGCAATTCAGAGTCTGTCAGACAGAACTTTAGGGTTGACAATAAATTCTACATTTCATGCAATGATCTTCATTCATTATAAAATGTTGTTTTAAATATTAGAGATTTCAATCCTACAAAATCCCTGGAATATTGTGAGATTGTTTTTTTCTGTTCTGGTGGAATAGTTTTTTTCCACGATATTCCATGGGATTTGTTTGTCCGGGTTTGCACCCCATTCCCATGGGTTTCTCATGCGATTCCTATTCTCCATTTAGAGATTACAAAAATAATCCTTCTGACACACACAGATCCGTATTTATTTCTATGCAGTTAGCAATTTGCTTAAAGTTTTATAGCTACTTTTATAGAATGTAGAATATAATGAACTAAGAATCAAAACATAAATGAATAGTATCATATTTTAGCTCGAATTAATTGGCTTTTACAGGAAACATGGAATGACCAACTCCGTCGTTATTGAGATGCAAAAGCGACATTTAATCAATCTAGTTATACCTAGCGACAAATAAAATTTCACAACTATTCAAAAGCGAGTTTCTAATTAACCAAATACCTGATTTTTAGTACATGATGAGATACATGTTGATTTATCGAATGCAATGCTTTATATTAATGCAATACCATATCAAAAAAATTTTCGCGGGACAACTCAAACAAATTAACTGTTTTCATGTCATGGCTTGCAGAGAGAACAAAAAGGAAACACTTCGTGTTCTTTACTCACTTAGAGAAAGAAATTTTAGGACGTTACTGAATGCAACACAGATGTCTAAACAAAATTTATATCGGAATTTGAAGAAGTTGGACGTACGTGAATCCCTTGAAAGAAAACGGAGAAATGGCCGACCGAAAAGATTTGGGGAAACGACAAAAAGAGTCTTGTTAAACTTGCAATCGCCCATCCTGAATATTCTGCAAAAGACATTAAGAAGCAACTAATGGATCTGGGCCGACCGACAGTTTCTGAAAGAACCATCCTGAGAGGATTGAAAAGTGCTGGCCTTAACAAAAAGAAACCACACAGCGTTCCATTTGTAACCTAAGAACACATCTGAAAAAGATTGGTTTTTTGTCGAGATATGGAGGGGCTTGATTGGAACAACGTTTTTATTACAGACGAGTCCCTCTTTCATCTGCATCGGAACACGATAAAATGCTGGTGCAAATTTGGTAGAACCCCACAAAAACGTATGGCCAAGAGTTCACCTCATGTGATAGTATGGGATGCATTTTCTCACAAATGTTTCTAAATTACTGTAGAGGAGTTTGAGCCCTACACCGACATAATGTACCCTGACGGTTGGCAATTGCAACAAGAAGAGGCAAGAGCGTATACTTAAGACAATACTTGTGCTTGGTTTTGTGACAATTTAGTGTAACCACTTCAGTGGCCTCCCAACAGTCCTGGCCTGTCTCCTATCAAAAGTCTCTGGGTAATTGTGAAGCATGAGATAGAGAAGCTGTACCCGAGAAGACAATTGAGGGACAAGAAAACGGTTTGAGGACAGTTGCTGGAAACATTTCGCGCAAAATTCAAAAAAATTGATGGAATCCATCCCTCGTCCTTTGGAACTCTGTATCTCCAATTCAATTAGGTATGATTCAAAGTTGATTTTGATTGGCTAAATCAAACATTTTTGGGTATAAAATAAATAAATTTTGAAAAATGACGTGGTAAAAACATTTTAGACCTTATTTTTCAATATTTCAAAAAATTTTGCAGGGCTTTGTTCCGCTTTTTGTCACTCACTTGGTAACGACTGAGATTTCCCCTTACCACGTCAGAAAATCCCGCTACTCTCATGGATGAAATCGAAGTTATTTTAACACTTTCATTCCCCTGGATCCTAGATGATACATTGTTTATAGGCAACTCTTGTATTTACTAATTCATTTATTACATAGAAGAAGGGGTAGCAGTTCCCTTAATGAGAGGATGTTTGCTCTGCTGTTGCTTTCTATTGTGCAGGGGATTTGTTACCTCTTGCGAGCATGCGATTAATCAATATTGCAGAAGCCACTTCTTGAATAGATATAGTCATAGTGTAATAATGGAAATATCAGTTAGTTCTTTGCAAATTGATAAGGAAATTAAATGTAAGCACTATCACCAATTAGCTAACCCAAAGAAACCAAATTCCATTATCTTCAAGAAGATGAACAAACACAAAATCTGAAACCTCGGTTCAAATAAAAGCTGATGGTTGTAGCTATTTATGAGAAATTGTTACTGGTTAAGATAGGAAAATATACAGACGATGTCAAATATTCTGTCAGATGAAATGTTCGAAGTCCCAAACCCTCATTTTTGTAGACCTGAGAGGAATTGCTTTGTTTCATATAATGCCTTTGCGTGATAAATTTTTGATGGAAATTCTTAATTTTTTTATTCCCGTTGTATGATGCATATCATTGTAGCGGCAACCATTGAACACATTTATCAAGAAAATTCATTTAAAGTTATTTTATCATATATATATGTATGTATGTTCGCTTTATTTCCTGTACAAAACAACAAAGTTTTTGTAAAAAGGAAAGTGATAATTACTATAGGAATTGTGAGCAAGTTCCGTACAAGAAATGAGTACATGCTGTATCTATACAAATGACTTCGTGAAGTGTACTAAATGAATCTTTTGAAGTGATATTTTGCAAGTGGAATATCGTTCTGAAGCACATAATGTTCGTTGTTCTCAATAAAGTTCTTGTAAATTTCTAAACGAATGTACAATTAACTTTTCCAATCAAGACAGCTTTTTCATGGATCTCTGCGATGTTTACATTTGTTATACACAAATGTAAACATCTCAGAGATCCATGGCTTTTTCTATTTTTGTTATTTTTGAAAATCATCTAATCGCCTTTCCGGAACATAATGAATATACCGGTTTATTGGAGCAATATGTTTGAAATACAAACAATTTTGAATCATCAAGATAATTGATCAAATAATTAAGCTTTAAATTCTAAGATGGGACCCCAAGAAAGAGAACAGTCACTATAGATTCCCAGATAATTGAATGTCTTTACTGTTTCTATTTCATTATTCCCAAAACGAGTTTCTACATAATGTTTTTGAGACACTCTTTTCTAATATTATATATATTTTTTTTTATGAAAACTTTTATTGCTTTTATCGCGACATGTTTCGACAAACATTGTTGTCATCTTCAAGCATTTGTAGCAATGTTCCCGAATATTTTTTTCATTAAATGTTTTTGATCTTTAATAAATGTTTAAATTTGATTGATGTCTTTATTTATTAAGGTTTTCTTGGTTGAGTTAATACATATGGCTTCTGCTATCTTAGTTTCACGATGTTTTACTAGTATGTTAAAAATTTTTAGCTTAGGTGCACATCCATGAATATATATTTCTGATTGTAAATGCATCATTAAGTCGTTTAACATATAGTTTTCAATTGTCGGTGAAGCATACAAAATTGAGGTTGATTTAGACTCAATTTAGACTCATAGTCATTTGTGGTGTTCACTAACTTTTGAATTATTGCCTCATTGATAGGATAGTAATTCTTGCTCTTTCAACAATGACACCCTTAGTAATGTCATTTTTATAAACATTGGCAAAATATTAAAATAGTAATTAAATGCTTGCTCTAACTTATTTCTATTTAAATAGTTAAAAATTTGCAGTGATATTTTCCCATATTTGTGTAACCAAAATTTATATTTTTAAAAGCTAAACAAATTGGAAATGAGGGTCAAAGCTTATAAGTAGAGGCTTCCTACTATTAAAAATATTGTTAATTTTTTGCATTATGCAGTTTTAAAGAGCTTATTTTGAAAATTATTCATAAATTGTTTCTCTCCAAAAAATTTGACAACAAAGAAAATTTCAAATTTTTTTATCTAATTCCAAATGGTGTAAAAATTTTACATTATTTTGACCTTAAAATTTTTAAAATATGCAATCATATGCATTAAAACAATTAAATTTCTAAACATTTAGACAAAGTTGGACTTTATTTCAGTTTTGACTTTTTTTACTTTTGTTCGCCGTAGTTATAACTACTAATCAGCTTCATTTCTACGCATAACATTCGAAATATATCATGTATAACCATGTGTTGGAATTATGTATTGATTTTATGTTATTAGCCTGACGCCTTGCAAATTTGAAGTAGAGAAAGGTCGGTGGATTGTTTGACATTACAAACAATAATTGAAGAAAAAAAGATGTCATTCAAACAAATTTCGAGTTAGTTTTGAAATGGTCAGTTGAAATTTCAGACCTCGACTTGAGTTTCGAGTAGTCGCAGGGGCCTAATAATATATATATATATA
>CABFPE010000010.1:569413-579819 GCA_900660155.1 Hofstenia miamia | reverse complement strand
AATAAGTTATGTTCATTATTTCTTTAGCAATTAATTCCAACTAACAAGGTTAGAAAACGAAAGTTAAATTATATTCTGACAATTCAGCATTGAATATATATATATATATATATATATATATATACTGGCTGGTGCGGCTACGCCGTAATCACAAATCGGATCGAATTGATGAAAATGACCTGATCGATTTTCTTGCTAATAATTAAAGTCGAATTATGAGCATACATATTGCAGTTGCAATATTTGTATAAACCATTTGCGATAAATTAACTTCAAACAGTAGTAAACATATGAGATTTTTTCATTTTTAATTTGTCTTAATGTGATCCATGTCATCATACTGAATCCATCAATCTTGTTAAAAAATTCTTTAGAAAATTATTCATTTTAATTAAAATTCATGTACAAGCGTATTCCTACATAAATTACGTAATTGAAAGTACATCAAAAACAGATCCAAATTTCTTCAAAAATGTAAATAATTATATAGTTAACAAATTTTTACGTTTTCCATAATCATCATTCGAAATAGTAAAGTGAATTAATTAGCTTAAAGGTCCTAAAGGCTGCTTGGATTATAAGATGAAGCTATAAACACAATTTGCACAATGCGACGTCTAGCTTTGCAGTATTAAACAGTGATTAACATAGAATAATTTTGAAGCAATTGTTATTATTAAAATTAACGTGGTAGTTAATACAATTATGTTAGAATTTTAAAATTGCAATCACATCTTAGATGTTCCATACTCGTTCACTGCTTCTATTGGATGAGGGCAAAAGCCACATATAATATATAGTAAATGTCTAAATACATAATTCCTGTCATAACATTTTGGCAAACGCCAACTTTTAAGTAAAAGTGTAATTACCATGATTTTATTGTTTTGTTCTCCACTTGTTATTAAATATGATTCTCAAATTCTACCACTAGTATTCAAACCTTGTTAAACAAAATTTAATAGACTTATTATCCAATTAGTACCCAAGTAAAAAGTAAATCAATTTTTGACTTTATATTCCACTAATTGCTTGGTTGGGTTACAGTCTTTTCAACATTTCGCTTATAAAATGGTATTAGAATGTAGGCCAATAAAAGGGAATAGTGACGCCAAAACATTTATTTTAAACAATCTTCAAATGCAAATAATCCAAATTATAGGTACATCAATGAATTGTTATCTACTTAAATTGCACTCTTTATACAAACCTACAAAATAGCAGTGATTTAGCACCAAATTAGCTGAAATACGCTGTCGTCAACGTTTGCCCCATTTGATGAGGCTTAATATTAGAGTTCAAAACAGCAGCACTTCAATCGACCAAGATTTCTTCCTCCACCCCGTTCTGCTGAGAGCAGTCCATTGACTCACTAAACAACGATTAGTGGTAAAGCCAACTTTCAAATACATATCATTTACAAGCACGCAATAAGGCCAGACACATTCTTAATGTTAACGTCGTTTTATAAAATGCATTCATTACAATATGTCTGAGTGCTAATATCGACGTTAGTGTGCATTTGAAAATATAGTTTTACATTGATACTGTTAAACCAATTATGCAAATTCAAAATCATTTAAAATTCTCGCGCCGGGTAAAAATTTAGATACCACTGATATAGACTATTTGCTTTGGATAACCTGCAAATATAATTGGTAAATAAGAATAGGTTAGGAACAGCGCATTTTATTAGGAACAGACCACGGCACGTGCAGAAAGTTCTAGAACTACTATGACAGTAGAGTTCGTCTAAGTACAACTCTAAGAATCCATCAAATTTTACATACACTTAGACGAAGTTGCACTTAAAACTGCACTTAAACAATTGCTAAATTTGGTACATGCAAATGTGCTGCATTAAGAAAAATTCTCTACTGTCTATACAAACAAACTAAGAAATAGGCTTTATCAAAATTTAGAATAAGCGAAATTTAGTAATTGATAAACCATGAGTGTATACAGAACCAATAGTTTGAAAATAAACAAACTTAGTTTGGAACCAGAAAAATTACATAAACTGCTTTGCTTCAGAACTGACGGATTTTTTCGCACATTTTAGAAGTATATATAATTACTATATATATATATATATATATATATATTGACCCTTCATTTTTTACGCAAATTCAGCGTTATTAAGGTTTGTTGGTATTTGAAATTTAAAGACAAGTTTTGGCTTCTGTACAATATTTAACAAAAACTTTTTGCACCTATTATACGAACTATTTGGAAATATATTTTCCACTCTACCGACGACATATCTATTGCTTACATATAGTAAGTGAATGATTCCTAATACACTAGACTTTCATCTAATGTTATATTCAATGAAGTTCAACAATATCAACTATTGCCGATCAATACTAGAGCAGTTATTGCTTTGTTTCATAATTATTTTAAATTACGAATTTTAATTTTCGTTGTCTTTGTCTACAGTGGAGTTTAATTAGATATATGCTTACCAGTCAACTGATAAGGAGGCCATTCCACCACACATTTCCTGAGTTCTATCCAAAGCATGGCTCATAGCCTGAACGTGAGACATGTGGATTTGATTGTGATATTCACGCAGAGTTGGATAGTAGTGTACTAAACAATCAGTCATGAGATTTAAAAACATCCATTTTCAGCTCAAATGCACTACAATGTTAAGTTATAACTTCTCAATTACAATTCGAGTTTGCAAAATTAAATCTAAAAATAGATAAGCAGGAAAGGCTTTTCAAAGTAAACAAACTTTTATACATGGATTAGAAATAGGCTCAGGTGAGCACTCGAAATTCCAAAAAACAACTCAACATGTAGAGTACTAGAAACCATCGATATTAGCTTGCATGAGATCTATTTTTTCTGCAATTTTTGTCTTTAATGTCAAAGAATTAATTGACGTATCACTATTTATCTCAATTTACAAGTCATCAGACTTGATTTTCTCATTTAGTTTACTGTTTAAGGCTCACTAAGGAGAAAAATAAGTCGAAATTGAACTCATGAGTTAGGACTCCAACTCGACGCGAACATAAAAAACTAAATTCGCAGAGGCTTAACTAGAAAATAATTTTAATGAAAACCTACCTGCTTGTTGAAATGTTTTTTCAAGAGACAACACCGCCTCTTTACTAGGTGGCGTCGTCAATTCTGAATGTTTGATAGGTGGTATTTGAAAATTTAAAAGAGCGCTCATACAAACGACGGCACATTCGGTCAACACCTCTAACTCGTAGCCTCCTTCCAAAGAAAGAACTATCCTTCCATTCATTAATTCCATCAATTGTGAAGTCATCCAACCGAAACCTAAAAAGAAAGGTAAATGAATTGCATTGAAGTTAAGGTTCTGCGAGATCAGGATTTTGTTGATTCCAGTCCCATTTACTCCCATTGTACTCGTTCCCAGCCCCGTCCCATTTCAGTCGCATGAGATTTTCTAGTCCTATTGGTCTATTTTGACGAAAATTAGTAAAATTATGAGAAATATTCTGTAATAGATAGTCCTACATCATTCATTTTTGGTCCCGGTCCCAATGAATTCTTTGGTTTTAGGGCTAGCAATAGTAAATCCCATAGAAATAGAGGGTACCGCAGAGCCCTAATTGAAAGACCACTGTAGAACATTTTTCCAATCTAAATTATTTTAAAAATCCATTTTCGAATATAAACAATGGCATTGATATATAAACTATGTAAATTTGAAATGGAATAATTTCCATATGCATGTGAAAATATAAAACTACTTGGTTCTTGGAAAACTCCATTTTGTTGCGGTGCATAATTGTAATTTGGATTAGAAAAAAGTGTGAAATTTCATAGCATTTGACAATCGAAGGTAAGGTTAGAAATGCATAAATTTACTGCTTTTAGCAAATGTATTCTGTCCTCTGAATGTTTATATTTTTTCTCAAAGAAACGCGATAAAAATCATATTTCATTTCAATGACGTCAATAATAGACTCTTTCATCTTTGAAAACAAGCGTTTCCAACCCCACGTTGTCATGCCGTTTTTTGTTATGAATGATTCGTTTGGAGGCTGGGCAGATGGAATTGATAATGTACACGTGGGATGCGTTGTTTAACATTAATAAAAAGTGCAAAAAGCAGTAGCATTCAACCATTCTAATTATACGTTAAGGATGCATAAAAAGCTATACGATATTGATTATTGCTAAAAGTAAATGTGACATTTTGTTAAGAAATTTATAGTTTCCTTGAAAATAGCACTTTAAATGTGAAATTGACATTAGTGGCAATTCCGCTTCAGCAAATATTTAGATTGGTATAATTATTTTAAATATCACATTTCCTTCCTGAAAAATGCTTACATGCAGGTGAAATTTCATAACCACCGATGGGCTTAGCGTGTCCCTGAGCTGCATCGAAGCCTGCAGAAACGAGAACGAAGTCGGGGTTAAACTGTTTAGTAATTGGTATAACAAGCGAACGGAATGCTGCCATGTAGTCTTTATCTGACATGGCGATTTCAGGTGGTGATGAGAAACCGATGTTTATATTAAATCCACTTCCATCACCTTCTCCGATCTAAATTATTTTTTATAAATACAGCATATGCGTAATAAAAAGCATAAACAATTATTGATTATATTTAGAGACCTCTAGTGATTTAAATATCCCTAAATGAGTTAAGACTAAAAGCATATAATTTAGGTAACGTTTTACAAAATTGGATAATGAAGTACCTGATCTGGGGATCCAGATCCTGGAAAAAAGCCCCCGTTGTCGTAGCGATGCAGTGATATGTAGAGCACATTAGGGTTATCGTAGAAGGCTTGCTGTGTTCCGTTACCATGGTGAACATCCCAATCAAGAATAAGGATCTTTTTGGCAAGACCTTTTCTGTGAAGACGTTTAGCAGCAATAGCTACATTATTTAGGTAGCAAAAGCCCCTGAAAATGAAACAGTTAAAACCTTATTAGTTGGAATAAATAAGTTGAAAAACGAGATCAATTTTCCAAAATAGATAAAGCGTATGATGAAAGAAATTATATTTTTGTATTCACAATTCATACTTAAAATTTAAAGCAGTTTTATTTTGCCTAAATCTTAAAACACACAATCTTCCGTTCATTTCTTAACGTAGGAACCCTCTTTTATCCAGTTGCATTAAGAAGTTAAATTTTAAAGACCACTGTCTAGAGTATATGCAAGTAGATGGAAAATAGCGTGTAATTATTGATAAAATCTCACAGTGCTTGGTTTTTTTCGGCATGGTGTCCAGGTGGACGGATGAGGGCGAAACCGTTGCGCAATTCTCTGTTGGCCACTGCTTCACACAGAGACACGAGACTTCCTGCCGCGATGACGCACGCCTTCCTCGAATGAAGATCATTCCAAATGGTATCGGTGTCTATGCCTAGACCGCCGCAGGGCAGCAAATTAAGTCTCTGCAGCTGCAATTCCTTTGAAATGTTCTTTTGTGAGAGTTGATCGGTGGCGTATAGTGAGGTGTGTTGAGAACTAAATACATTTTATAATCGGCATTTATAAATGTAACCAATTCCCTTCGCTTTTTAAAAAATCATAACTGCAAAAAAGATTTCTTCAACCAATGCTTTTAATAAATTATAATACTACAAATTTGTCAATAACTTTAATCGAAACTCAAAAGTTAATTCAATGTACAGTAGCGATGTAAACGTAAAGTTTTTGTAATGATGCTGCGTCAAACATTGTATTATGTAAGTATTTTTTTACAGTCAGCAACAACAAAACACGCATTTTGCCTCAATAATCCGAATTAAAATTTATGCGGATTTTTAGGATTTTCAATGAGAGTTTCTTTAATCTTAGGTGTGAAATTTAATTCAAATGCTGAAAAAAATTGCAATTCAGGAAAACAGTATTCCTATAATTCGGAAGACTGAAACATTTTAAATCAACTAAAAAATATTCTTGAAAATTCTTGATTTATACATATAGAAGCCATTTGGTAAGGCTATTTAGAGCACTCATGCGTCACGTGATTGAATCAGACGGAGGAGAGTTCCAAATTCAGGATGTAAATTCCTATAAGATCATCCTTAGCTTCAAGGCATATGACGTATCTTGCAATTGCGTTGGGTGATATCCGGCTGTTTCCGTACACCAAGGCGCCAAGTAATTAAACAAATATTAAAACTACATCTCTGATGGGGCATACCAATTAAGACCAGGCCTCAACAATGAACCTTTAGATGTACAGGAATAAAAAAGTCTCAAAAATGTTAAGTATATATTTAAATTAAGAATTCTCCATCTTAGTTTTGCGAGACAAAATGCATCAATACAAAAAATTATAAATGCTTTGGCGAAAACTTCTGAATTGCTCCTCAAATTCAGTTCAAAGCCAGTTGCTTAAACAAGAGAATTGATAAAAAAATTTAGAATTATTTTGATGTGTTGAGAGCTTTATACGAACATTAATCTTAATCTTGAGATTGGAGCAAAACGCGTTATTCATATTTTCATCACCCCAACCTCTTAACACCCATAATTGCACAATCCCTAATATAGCAGACGTCAACAAAAATATGAATTCAACTAGTTTAAGAGACGGATATCACATTCAGTTATTCAAACAAAGGCAAAAAATTTTAATGAAAAAAAACTTATCATATCACATAAGCAACAGAAATTAATAAAAAAATCCAAGAATAACAATACCTGTGAACAGCCTCAATGTCGTCCAATTCGATTTCGACACCATTCAACACCTAAATACGTCCAATAGCAAATGTTCAAAAATCCCACCCACTTACCTTACAATGATGCATGAAACCGAGTTCCAAAAATCGCATCCAGATGTTCTGAACACGGGCTGGATTCTCCGCATGGTAGGTATTGTTACCACAGAGACATTGGTGTCTTACCATTGCGATGTCATAAACAATGCCAGATTGTTCGGCGACATTGCTAACTGAATTTGTTAATGAAAGCTGTGTTGGCTCATGCAACTGGGCTTGTAACTAAACAAAAGACAATATTAGGGGATACTAAAAAAGAACAAGCGCATAACATGTAGAGAGTGACAATATGAGGTAAACATGGACCCGATCCGACGACTTACTACCTGAACCCGACCGAACCCGAAACGCTGACTTTGATCTCTGGCCAATCAAATGATAATTACCATCAATCAATTTCTGATAGGAGAAACAGCAATTCATTGGTAATATTTAACATCCTGTCCTTTCTCAAATCAAGCGGTGGCTAACATCAGCATTTTTTAATAATAAATCTATTCTTTGTACCCGAACGCAATGTGGAAAATGAAATCGGGTAATCTATGTCACTCTCTAATAACATGTTACTAGCCAGAGAAAAATGTCAAAAACGCGTACAATATTGTCTTCTGAGTGACGAAGGTACATTCGACTCTGATGAAGAAGTTTCTGATAGTTGGACTGAGATTTGGGTGATTCTTCATCTTGACTTTCAAGAATGGCCTCGTTGATTGTATCAATTTGTTGCTTTCGTTCAGCATTGTACTAAAATTTCAATCGGTTAGCTGGAAAAATCTCTAAAGCCAACGAATTAAATGCATAAACTTCGATTTAGTAAGTCGGTATGAAATGTCAACTATACAGCGAATGTATTTTTACAAAAAGGAAGTTTAAAAGCTAATTAAAGAAAATGAAAAATAAGAACAAACGCTCGGCTTCAAATAGAAAAATATAAATTAAATTTCGCAATAAGAGAGAAAATGCAGTGTGATAGTAATTTTAAAATTCAAAACAATTTTAAATGTTCTCGGAAAAAACGTCGAAGTTTAAACTAAACTCAATAAATGAGATTTTTGGAATGGCAGTGTAGAAGTTCTTACCCTTCGTTGATAATCTTGTGTGAACCTTATAACTGCTTGTTCATGATGCAGGAGATTTTTCTGGAGGATTTTGTGCTCCTGTTTAGCTTCACTGAGAGTTGTGACTTGATTCCTCTGTTTTCTTCTCAGCTTATCTTGAAGAACTTGGACTCCTAAACCTTAACACTGAGATTAAAACTAGACAACGGCACAGTAGAGATTGGAATTATATAACAACTTATTTATAAAAAACTTTTTAATTTTTATCAATTTTATTTGAAGACATTGTAAAAAGCAAGTACAATGGTAATGGCTAAAAAAATCCCCTATTTTGAATGAACTCAAATGTTTTGGGAACAAGTTATGCAGTAAACGTTTTCTGGAACGATACACCTTTCTGGATAAGGAGACAAAGCGCCCCACTGGGTTAAGGCTCAGCCGATATAAAACACGTGATAAAAATTGAATAATATAAGAGGGATAGCGAAAATGGTTGTGAAAATTTGCAAGAAGAGCATATATATTTTCGGATTAGAGGAGAAATGAAACGAGAAAAATATTATCATAAATTTAAAGACAAAAAAGCTTTTAGAATGAAAACGTTTCGACAACGTATTTAGGTAAAACATTCCATCAAAAGCGAACAAAAGAACACATCAGAGTGAAGTTCTTAAGTACTGTAAATTAAGTTACTCGAAGTTCGAAATATCTCATTTATGTATAATTGGAATTGTTGAAAAGCGTTGCAAACATTTCATGTCATTGAGGCGGATGATGAATCTTTAGCGCTTAATTAAAACATCTTAATGGAAGTTTTACTATAAATAAATTTGCAAAATTTCGTTTTGATGCGGATGGAACAGCCTCAGAAAATCCCATTTAAATATTCATCGGTTTCAGGTGGGGATGGATTGGCTGGTTAATGAAATAGTAAATTTATAATTGCAGATGTTTCTTGATACGAAAAGTATGAAATGAAAGCATTCACTTAGAGCCAAACAAGTTGTATTCACACCATCCAGCAGTTGTGTGTCAGCATTCAAAATCTTAATGATCACAAGCATTTAAATTTAATCATGTCAAGCAAATGACTGAAGTTCATTACAAAAAGACTTATGGTCGGAATGTCTGTGATTAACGTAAAGTTAGTTAAAAAAATCATCAATGTCTTTGTTATCAAATCTTAAGAAGCTACAAAATGCATTTCAATCAGATATTTTGCAAAATTTACACCATGTCTTATAAAATTAAACGAAAATAGTATAGATTTAACTAAAAACGCATTAGGGTCACCACTGCCTTATACAAGAGAAACCCAATGTAAAGTTCAAAGAGACCAATACAGAGGGATGGGCTTAACAAAATCAGAGCAACCAGATGTATAGACGAGCGACAATCTAGTGTACGTTTCATTTTTTTTATAAATTATGTACTATAAAATCGCTGTGCGTGCAACAGTTTAATGAAATGCAATTATAAGGGGATTGAAATCCGTGGACAGTAGTGCAGCATTAAACATACATAGCTAATTTAAAATTTGATCTGCGCAATAGAATGTAAAGCGTGTCTAGCTATCGGAGAATAATTAATTAAGAGCAGTCGAGTTAAAGAGGAAAAGATTACGGACTAAATTTAGATGCATCGCTTATTACCTTTCGCAGCAGAAAGCGCGCTTTGGAGTGTGTAGGACAGGGATACGGACAAAGACTAGCCGTTTGTTTACTAACAAGCAAAAACGCCTCGCTGGCTAAAAATAAAAACTGTCACAGGTAGAAGGTCTAAGTTAGGAAATCAAAGGAGAGCGGCATTTTAAATTAGTAAATGCTTAAAAGAAACTCTACAATTATTAGTTCCAAAAAACTCTACTAAAATTAGAATACAGACGCATTTTCAAAAGAAATTTGTTAGTTGAATATATTCCACTGAAGATTTCCACCGCTGATGACATCAAAGCTATCGACAACAATTCTAATATTGGACAAACTTCCATTATGTCACCACATAAAACCATCAAGTGGTGGGGAAAAAAACTTAGTAAGTAGAGAAAATAGATCAGTCCGAAGCTCGGCTTCAATTTATCTATACCTTCGGTAATATCCACTAAAATTGCTAGCTATTGAAAACTATAAGCTTGTAAGTAATGCAAGATATACTAGAAAAATTTCGAAACATTCGAATTTTCTGTTGGCTGGAAAAGACATTAATTGATGTGAAAGAATAAACCTTAGGTGAGATTTCAAATTGTAGAAAAAACAAATTCTTTGGATGTATGAATACCTTTTTGTGTGGGTGCGAATGATCCCTGAGAGGCAATATCGAGTATATTTGGGTTATCATGAGTGACGTCAACGCCATTGTGTCTAATAAGAGGAAAATAAAGCAGTGAGCTGAGTGTTTGACTTTGTCCAGGTAGTTGGGTGGCGGCTGTTGCGACTGGTGCCAATGACGCACTCGAAGAAACAGTGGCCAATGAAGACGAGGCCGGAATTAGAGCCGGCGGACGTAACGGCTAAACACTCCGTATTATACATAAAACCATAACAAACATACATAATAATGAATTATGAATACAATTTTGGCTATATATATATATATATATATATATATAT
>CABFPE010000010.1:550708-569215 GCA_900660155.1 Hofstenia miamia | reverse complement strand
TCTATATATATATATATATATATATATATATATTATAAGGTCAAATCGACTTGGAAGTCAATTTATCCATCAAATTAATGCCCATTGTCATGCATAGTCTATGAATTGGCACTTACTTCAGGTAACAATAGGTGAAGCATATAGTTAACAATTTCTTAATAGGCTATTGTATAGAAGGAGCTATTTTTAGATGCACACCCAGTGTCGATCTGTCCGCAAAGTGGGCATTCGAAAAGGAGATAATTAAGGTTTAATCTCCGAATGCGTTCACTTAGACAAAAGCGAAGTAAACGGAATTTGCAAACAAACTCGGGTTGACCTCGTTAAAAGTGAGATAATTATGATATACAACGTCCAATATTCATAGTTCCACTTCAAACAATTATTTCGATTAATAAAAGAGAATGAAATGCTTTAAAAAGTTGTCTACTTCCCGTTTTCAGAGGGATTGAAGTTCAATAGAATCGTGAACGATGCCAAATCTATCCATTAAAAATGATAGCATTAAACATAGGCAGATGTTAAGACGTTCTTTAATATAGAAAGTATAGCCTTCAGAAGGTAAAGTTTAAATTTAATTAACAGCTCAAGATTAAGGTCGAATTGTCGAAATTAAAATAATAATTCACCAGAAATTGGATCAAAATACGGATTAACATTACGAATATGGCCTCTTAAAACCACTTAATTAAGCAAAGACCTCAAACATTTAATGAATTTCAGTAGAAATCTGCTAATTGGACAGAGAAGTTTTAAATGGTAAACAAATGCTTTCTACAATTAAACTTTCAATCTAGTGAATGAACAATAGTGCTGAACTTTAATACACAAAACACCCGAATTCTTAATGCTTTGTAAACAGAAAACAAGGTTTGTATTCTTAATAATAAAGGCCTAATGCCTACTTCAGTTATCTAAAATTGCTAACAAACGCTACATACAAAAGATAACGTAAAGTAGGAATTTAGTCAGTCTGTCAAAGAGCAAAATTGTTTTTATGGGAAAACTCGGGGGCAAATTTCCGGTATACGTTTGGACTTGCGAGACCAAAGACTAAACTTGTTTTGCCATTTAAGATGTTTTCTACTTTAAAAATCGGATTGTGTCCGTGTGGCCTAAAGAAAAAAACAAAAGAAGATATACATTTGTTAATATTGTATCAAAATATTATTTATTATAAAAAACTTTCCAACCACTGATGTAACTGGGCCGTCACCGTGGCATCACTGCCCTAAGGCAAATGGTAGGTGGATCATTCGAATGAAATATTTGAGATAAGTTGAAATTATAGTAGAAGACTACAGCAAAACTTTTGGAAAGTTTTGCATAGTTCTATGAGTAACTTGTGAATGCCAATAATCTTGAAAATTGAGCATTGTTTGGTTTTTGAAGGAGAAAACTTGAGAAACGGGAGGAATGAAAATAAACAATCTCATGACGTAGTATCAGGTCATAGTGTATTCTAGGAAATTTAATAATGTTGGTTGCTTAGAGAGCATCTCGAAGCGAACCAGCGAAGCATTATAAAGTGAGATTGATATATTTCGTTGGTGATTTATCAAAGAAATCAAACAAATAAATACTGCACTTGCTCTGCATCAAATGACGTAAGCTGACTGTTGACTAATCGCAGCTACGTCGATGAAATTAAAAAACAGCACATTTCCACGAGCAGTCTTTATCATTTCTAATTGGACAGCTTATTTTAAATTAGAGGTCATTCTTGAAATTCAACTTAAAACTAGTTCAAATCACACCGTTTCTTTTTCAATTTAAGATTTTTGGTAGAATACCCAAATTTATCTTGCATAAAAACTTTCAGAACAACACTAAAGATGCGAAAAAATATTTTAGATTTTCAATTTAGAAAAAAAAAATTAAACAAGATTTGTAAGTAGAAGTTATGCTGGCCCAGAGATGGACACGGGCAGGAACCAAGATTTAGGAAATTACGGAAAAAAACGGGCCGAATAAATTGAATTGTAAAAAGCTTTTAAATATACATTTTTGAAATCTCAATAGAAGCATCTAACAAACTTTGTGTAACGTTGCATTGAAGATATATGCCACCCAAGCAACTTCTGCTCAGTCAGAAAGAGATTGCAGTCAAATTGGACTTAGTGCTACAGCTAAAATATAATGTGTTGAAATAGATCAATAAATTTTGAAGGGCCGAAAACGGGCAACAAAAACCCCAACACGGCCCGAAAACGAGATTGAAATAATAGTTGACGGGCTGGGCTTAAAAAATTCGGCCCGTGTCCACCTCTGCGCTGGCCTAGAAAAACTTATAATAGTTCTACCGGACAGGAGAGGTTGCGCAGCCATATCGATAATTATAATGAAACAGGAAGAGTATTGCTCGCTAAAGCATTAGAAACAACGGTTTTAATTAATGATAAAGTAATTGTATCGAAATCGCTACAAATATAACCGTTTGATGATTTTTTAATATACGAGGGCCATAAAAGCGTAGTTGGACATATAAATATGTCGCGACGAGGTTAAATAATTGAATACAACTTTCAAACGGTTAATTTATAGCGCTTAGAGTATAAAATTCTACTCAAAGCAAAACTTAAAAACGTCACATGGAAACTTGAAAAGTTTAAAGTTTATCCAAAGTATTGTGTAAACATTTATATATAAAATACAAAGCTGTTAAGCATCAGTAACAGACTTGTCAACAAGCCGACATTTTCAAGCTCGGCATGGCTCGGCTCGTTTAAATTTTGTGCAAGTTCGTCTCGGCTCGGCTCGCCACATAAAATCTTTGAATGAGGCTCGTTTTAGCTCGGTATTTTTTTAAAAATATTGTACTCAAAGAATTTTTTACATAGATCTTCCTATTATTAAATAAACATTTCTTAAATAAGATTATAGGAAAGGCCTACTGAATGCAAAAAATAAAAAATCTCCATAAAAAATTAACAAGCAGAACTATAAACTTGTTTTGCCTAAAATAGGCTCGTTGTATATCAAATTATGTGCTCAAGCTCGGCTCGGCTCGTTGACAAGTCTGATCAGTAATGATCTCCATCAAAAATAGACAAATAAAAGGGTAATCTTGAACAAGGTTGGAAAATTTTTTTCAATAACCAATTTCAAAATGGTGATTTTTAGGAAATGTCTCTTTCGATAATATATTACGCAAAGTACTCTTTACCGAAAAATTGAAATGATTCTCTTTCAAATTGCATTTAAAAATTTCATATGACAAAGGCAACCAAAATGTAACATATAAAATTCTAAAATGTAACCCAATGATCTGAAAAAAGTGCATTTATGTAGCAAATACGTAAAATTTCTTATTCCAATGTAAAACTATTGTGATAAATGAACAAGAAATAATTTGTATTCTAAGGTCAACAAAACTAATCTTTGTAAAAAAAGGTTTAAGACATTGTGTTACATTTTTGCAACGTTGAGAAAACTCCCCCATGACATAAATCAAATATCTAAATAAAAAATCTAATCTTCGATTTTAAACATTTTTAGAAATAGAATCTAATGAATATCTAAGAGACCATATAGCATTTTGTTTGAACTACCTATGACCAAATTTTGGAAGTAGATTGTGAGTGTTTTAAAAAAGTTGTTTCTCAATCGACCTCGTCTACCCATCAGTAGTGGGCAAGATGTTTTTCGCTGTCATGTTGAGATATAAATAGTGCTTGTTTGCCATTTAAATGCTGCATTTAGCTTTAAATGAAACAGACAGCAGTTGACAGAGTCGTTCTTAATTTAGAAAATAGAATTTTAATGAAGTTTATAAATCTTCCATATTGTGACTAAATGACAATGTCAAACAAACAGACGCTTCCATCAATATTATGAAATTTAAATATTTTCTTTTGTCTGCTGCTCTTCTCACAAAGGATTCCCATTACGAAAGAGATGTAGCAGCAGACGTTAAATACTAGAGGTGAAACCTAACACATTTTTTCTTGTTGACTGATCCAAATGAAAGCGTGAAATAGGATCTTGCAAGTATATGCAAGCAATTAAAAGATTAAACAATAAAGCTTCTTACACTGCGTTTTCCACATCAACTCAAAATAATAATCTAATAGCTTCACAAAGTGTAAAAAGTAATTGAAAATAATTAAAAAATCAGACATACATTGTAATAAGGAATAAGTGGAACATAGTCTAGTATTAATAGGTGTCAGTCAAAAATTTATTAGGTTGCTTCTTAAACTGATGAACACATCTGCTGAACAGTTCATGGAAGGCCTTGGAGCACTTCCCCTTAAGTTCCTAGCGAATAATCTCAGAAACAAGGCATAATCAATTCTGAAAAGTTTCTCCATTACAGAGATACTTTCTTATTCAATTATCAAATGAATTTAGAATATTAAATCACCGAAAAAATCACTTGAAAATTGAGGAATTAATGCGGTAGTTTTGCAGGATAGAAGCGAACTTACTAAAACAATAAATTTAATTGGAAAGCAAGATGGTCTTGATCAGCATTGGATAATTGTTGTTGTTGTTCAACATAATACATTGATACGAATTAATAGAGACATTTAAAATCGAAGAAACCACCACCTCTGACTTGGGGGACTCAGCAGTTGGGGTTATTGTTGTTCCCATGGTCTTTAAAACTACTGATTATCTGAACATGAGGTATGGAGAAAATGTAAAAGCTTACATAAAAATCGAAATTTCAATTAAAAGTTTCAAAATTAAATTCGAGCACGACTTCCAAATGTTCGAAAACGCTTGGAGAAAACTGCTTGAAAATGTGGGAAAGGGGTAGACAGTATATGGTTAAAAACATGCTAGTTAAAAAGCCCCTTCAATGTAAAAAATGTAGTAAATATATATTTAATTATAGGCTATCAAAGGCACTATTTTCGGCCTAAATCATTTAGGGAGAATTAATTTTATAAATTACATTCCGCTTTGTAAAAGAATAAAGAAAAGTGAATTTACTTGAAAAGCATTCAATATTTTATGGCAACAGGTTTTAAAACATCCGCACAATAATTTGAAAATACAAAAACTCTAAGTCATAAAAATCTTTAGAAAACAAGTTCTTTTTGAAAATTAACTAAATGGGAACAATTAGTGCGAATCATAAATGATTTATCATTCGAGGGATGATTGTTTGTGTGAGTTTATGGGAGTTGAGATGCCTGGTTCGAAAGGAATTGGACATGTTAAAGCGCTTCCTTGTGAAACCGGTTAGCAAAGTGCCGGCTGAAATGCGTTTCAAAGCTAAAGGATGGGGAATTGAAAAGAGAGCTATAAAATCCCGGGTCAATGAATAGGCGAAAGACGCTAACTCATTGGTTAATAATGACCTGAAAACGGATTGAAATGGAGCGGAAGATGATTTAAATTATGGAAAAACACAGCTGGAGTGTTGCCTCACTTGATGACCATGGACGGTAAATTATGCATGGGTCAAAAATTACCATCTGCAAAACAATTAAAAATCTAACAATTGCTATTTTAGAGGGTTGATTCAGCAAGTGAATTTAATTCCATAATTGAGACAAAAATAGCTCAAATCAAAAAATGGCGAATTTCAAAGAAAAAATGAGACGGCTCAATGCTTTATCATTCTTTTTGCTGTACGTCAATTGGATGAGATATTTGAGTGCAACAAATTGCAGCAATTACAAATTTATCAAAAGACAAAGAAAATTCTATTAGAATTCTAAAATGGAACTCATTGCGAGAAATAATTATACGCATAAACGAAATTTTTTTGCTCTTCCGGGAAAATATTCCATGTGTTCCTGAAAGGAACCATGGCGAGAGAATTCATATATATGCTGGGTTGGCATGTTTTAAACACTGTCTAAAACAACAGTGTTTTTTAAATGTATTTTTCCAAATAATCATAGGAAAGTTGGAAAATAATTTTTTGGCATTCGTTCATTCGTACCTTTATAACCGATTTTCTACCAAAAAAATGTGTATGAAATGAAAAATGAATGTTGATAAGTTTATCATAATTCAATATTTGCTACTATATGTGTTTTAGCAAAATTTTCGTACCTTGAGTTGGGTCTGTCCAAGAGCAAAAACGTTTTAAACGTTTAAAATGTTTTTTTTGTAAACAAATACATTTTTTGCAAACCTTGAGTGTATTTTAGAATCCATCATGTTTTCAACTTTACAAACACTTTGTGAGTGAAAGATTTACTATGATATAGCGCAATGGAATTCTAAAAGCTTCAGTCAAATAATCATTTGAATTTGATTTTTCAGTGTTCACTAATAATATACTGATATCACTAGATAATTTATTCTAGATTTTGATCTGTGTGAAAAAATTGAATCTATAATGAGAGCGGGCAATGCAAAAAACCGCATAAAAATAAACAAGTAAAACGCAGTTGAAAATTTAGTAAATGAGGTGTTTTAATTTTTAAATAGGATAATTTGTGCCACTTAGCAACTCACTCTGATGCTTCCTTTGATTCAATTCCGATATTTTAGCAGAATTACCCACTTTTCAAGTGACCATTTGAGAAACCTGTTTTAACTTAATATTTTAAAAAATTGTCAAACGAAAGTTTCTCTCACTAAAAAAATGGTTTTTTAAATACATAAAATGATTTTTTCAGCCCTGGAAATAAGTGGACGACTATTTTTTTAATATTTTTGTGTTAAATGTCTACTCATGTAACCAAATGGAAAACTTACCACTGATCGTTTGAGAGGTGGATGTGGCTTAACGTTGTGCTTTGAAATTACGTTAGCAGAATGACGTATGTTTTCATTCTGTGAGGTCATGTGATCGTTGTTAGCGTGGTAATCCTAAAAATATTCATTATAATATAAAATGGAAAAAGAGTGAACATAATGGGTATTTAATAGATTAATCCCAACTGGTGTTTTTCGGTTTAAATATACATAAAAAAGATAATGGCTATAGCATAAACCAGTTCCTGGAATTGGTAGTTGAAATAAAATTGCATGATACAAACATAATTTTAACAAATATATGCTAAGCCATAGAATTGTAAAGATAAATATGTACACATACATGTGCATACATACATACCTATATATATATATATATGGATGGGACAATCAAGCCCCATTTGATTTATTAGTCCCCGTCCCATCATAGGAATAAATATTTCAAAAGGCCTGAAACCAATATAAGACCAAGGATAGAAGAATTTCAAAACTAACATTTGCAAAATGTTGAGCAATTAGAATATTTTGTATGATTCGAAATGGGAGGGGACTGTGAGCAAAGTCCATGGAACTAAATAGGACTACAATCAATAAATTCAAATCTGCCAAATGGTAAAATATATGCATATCAATAAACATAATAGCGGCCTCAAATTTCAAGGTCACAGTGGTCGGATTAATCAGTAACGCTAAAGAATTGCTGGATCTCATTTTGAAAGAGTAAGCATTTATATTCCAAGAAAATGGATTTATTGATAAACTCAAGACAAGTCAAAGTTCTAGTAATGAATGCAAAATTATTGAAGTTTAAAATGAACAATGAAAAGAAGATGACATTATTGATTAGTAGTGTCTATTTTAAAGCTTGTTTCAAACTTAGAATTTGAACTTTTAGTGTATTAAAACGTTGTCAAATGAATGAGTTTAAAAAGCGCGTTCTCTGACATTTGAGAGTGCTAATAAAAGATAAGGGAAAGTGAAAACGCATTTACCATATTAACATTTGCAATTAAGGCAAAATGTTTAATTTTAGCAAAATAAACAATAAAGATATAACGCAGAATGGCGAAATCAAAGGCTGGGTTGTTTGCATTCTCAGAAAAGCAGACAATGAAAATCCACTTTGGGTGTAAAAGCAACACATTCAATAAATAATTAAGAGCTGCAACTCACGGTCTTCTTTTGTCAAAAATTCATGAGTTGGTTAATCAAAGAGCGAGCTTTGATGTGATTGGACGAAAGGCAGGTTCGCTGCAAATCAATTAAAAATGACAAAAATAACTAATTTCCCGCTCAAACAAATGGAATACAAGTTGTATAATTAAACATCTTTAATAATCGCAGAATTCTGTCAGCCAAGTAGTCATAGAAACACATGTACGCCTTAATTAAGCTATATTTTTAGAGCTGATGAAAGGTAGATAAGATATTATAATAATCCAACGGATGCATAAATCAACCTTTGAAAACTCAGCTGTGAATTACAAAACTGCTAAAAATACTGACGAATTAACTCTCCCTCGCCGTTTTATCAAAATGAACTATTACCAAAGATCCCATTCTATTGCAGAAGCAGACATAAATGGTTTCCTTTCTTTTTATAGAGAGCACACAATACCTATTCTTACCAAAGTTTATCTGAAAATCACAAAACGTAAATTACATTCCACATTGAATTAATACCCATCAATAAGCCAATAATAGATTTAGGGTTGCGCCTATTTTACGATTTAAATGTCCCCCTAAAATAATTCAGCTTTTCAAAATAAAATAAAAGAATACCAAAAATGAAAACAACAAAAATTCCAATTTAGAAAATAACTATATATGCAACCATATAGCACATTTCATTCATTTAACACAATAAGACAGTGACATGCCGAGAAATAAAGGCGTATTCACCTGAAAATTTAAATTTCGTAGCCAAAGTACATTAAATTACCACAAACTGCAATTTTATCTCGAGTTGCATATGAATTCATTTCAGAAAGCAATTGTAAGCTGGTTGAATTACCTGGAATCACATCACATACCTGGAGAACCTTTTGTCCCATCAGCTATTTACTTTTGTTGTTTCCAATTTATCCAATATTCCTTTCAAATTTAAGAGATGTTTTACAAAAAAACTGGATGAAAACTATTAATAAATTATTAATAATTGAAAAGAATATAGAAAGAAATTAATATTTGAAATATCATAAAATGGCTTTGTTTTCTGCAAATTTGTGAATTGGATATTGACAAATGGCATAAAGTATTTATTTACGATGCTCAAATATGAAGCAAGAAATTCATAAAAATTCAGGATTTTATCCAAATACATCATAACAATACAGGTCTCCTGATTTCTCTTAAAGTTGAACAACCCATGCCTAATAGTAAAATACTTAAAGTAACAATCTATTTAAAAAATGCTACCTCATCCGATAGTTTTTGATCAACTGGACTGTGATGACAAGAAGTGCTGGAAGGAGAGCCACCATCTGATAAGGGAGAACCTGCCCTATAGATTCGTGGATCTAAATTAAGCTTGATGACGATGCATAAAAATTTGAATATTTTTGCAAATGAAGGTCACATATACATGAGTTGTTTCTGAACATTTAGAAACCGATATTCAGGTTGAACAACCCACCGGAAGCATGTTATCAGAAGAATAGGAAAGTGAGTTTTAGTGTTATTTATACATCCACCGATATTTGCTCTTATTTCTAGGTCATTAATTTTGTCTACATAGTAGCATGGCCATGTTTTGATATCTCGGACAATAGATCGAGCTGGGCAGCGCTCAAGCAGTGAGCACTACTATATTTTTGTTGTGACGAGTGGATAGCTGTCGGCGGGAGTTAAACAGGCGAACAGTGATGACATATTTATAGATTGGAAAGTTAAATATCCTCGGGAGCTTTACTAATATTTCGAAAGGTTTATAATTTTCTACAAACCGAGATGAAACAAGCGCGTGGGAATAAATTGATTGATAAATATTTAATTCACAATCAATAGAAAGAATGGAATCGATCGCTTTGTAGTAGTTAATACTAGGGAACCTTAGGGACAAGCTTAAATAAATATTTGATAAGCAAAATCTAAATTTAGCAGCTCCGTGATATGCTATGAAGGCAATCTTAAAAATCAAATATTTAACTGTAGAATCTCAAATGTAACACTCATCATTGCCTTTAAACACTTGAGATCAAATGGGGTTAAATCATTACCAAATCAATGTTCGGTAAAATCAGCAAAAGATGAAATTGTGATAAAATGTATATAACGTAGGCTTTTCCGGCTCCCTTGCACGACTGCTTATCTATGTTTCGGAACGCTATCCGACCATTGTGAAGATATTTCCAGAATAGAATTTTTGGCAAAATTAAATAAAGAACTTTAAAAGCCCCTAAACTTAAATAAAATTGTCAATCAAATTAATTACAAACAAAATTAACCTAAACATTTTGCTTGTAAAAAATAATTTACAACCTACATTTTGATAGTTGTACCCAGCAATATTTTTAAAACTTTTACGAGTACCCGGCAGTAATAGTGAGTAAGATCAGGAAAAAAACCATCAGTGTAATGAAATCAGATCAATGTGATATCAGGATTAAAGCCTGTCAGACTCTAACATAAGCAACAATAACGCTTCAAAACATTGGAAAGGTAAAATTGAATTACATGCGATTACTTTCTTAAAGGATCTCAAGAATGGATTATAGGAAGATAAAGTATAAAAACTTTTTGAATTGGAGACTTTCTCCATTGCCCTAGTTAGTGCAGACCTAACTGCTAACTACGTTTCAAAAAATCGCATACGTGTGCAAACTTTATACGATCTTAATCGCAAACTGACTGCAATTGCACACAACTTTTACATTGGCTATTTCGTGTATTGAGTAAGAAAGTTTTACTCGTAGAAATTTATTTAAAATATTGAAAATTGTGGCTTCGCGTAGCACTGAAATATTTAGAAGTATGCGATTGAAATTCTATATCAAGTAATTTGGTATTTTACTAAAAAAAATTTACGGCTAAATTAAACCAAATCGCATATAATAGTAAATATTGGCAGCATCTTAAGCACTCATAACTCAGGAATAGAAAAAATTGAAAGCGCCACAGTTGAGGAAAGCTGTTGCTCCCATAGGACGTAGACTATCTGAATCTTAACTATGAAGATAATGTGAATGATTTTCAAAGAAAAATCGCAATAATTTCCAAAAATTTAGACACAAATGTTCCCCATTACATTTAGAGAAAATTGGAGAAAAACTGTTTTTGTTTTTAAAGAATGCAAGGTTGTTTCAAATGCTTGGTGATAAGTTGTTGATATCCAGCATTGATTCAGATTTAATTCCAGAACATCTTCATCAATTTTTCAAACCGAGAAACAAAACATCAAAGACACCGTCAATTGCCAAATATTTCTTATAAAACTAGTATTAAAAATTTAATAATGAGCCGAACTAAGCATGGACACACATATAAAATATAAAGAATTAAACTGATTTAATTACACAATGTCGTTAGAATAAATGGGCGGAGATGCTTACATGAAATTTAAGCGCAAGAGGGCGTAAGTCATCTAATATTTCTGCCACTATTTAACTAATTGTCCGATTCATTTAGTGAACAATTGTAAATAAGATGCTCAATTCTTCAATTATAATGAAAAACTTCGGGAGAAATGGAAAATTGCGAAAAGCATCTTCAACTTTAATAAAGGTGACCTTAAGGCTTGCTGCTGTGAAATTGTCAAAAAATAAGAAGGTTGGTAAGAAATTGTCTGAAACCTGATTCGAAATGAATGCAAAGATTGCCTAATTTTAAAATTAAACCATACTTTATTATCGTTTGATTAGACAAGTATATGGCACCATACCAGATTGCAAACTCTAGCACTGAATTAGAGTGGACAGGTATTATCTTGGTATATAGAGAATTTATTAAATTCAATTCCACCTTAATGACTCGATTGCATGTGCAATTCTGCATTTTGACAATTATAATATGTGGATATATTTCTGTGATTTATTGCATATTAAACAAAGTTACGTAATGCACTGGCAACTAAGTTAAAATCTCATAAGGGATTAAAGAAGTTCAATTCAAAATCTCAATGACAAGATAATCGCGTAAATGAAGGAAAAATACACTTTTTCACACAAACTTCAAACTTGAAAATTACAAGCAATATAACTTGTTTTAAAAATTAACACCCCATTGATCCGCACAAATTCTTGATTTTTAATACGCAAAAGTAATCAATATAACCAAATATATAATGTAACCATATTAAAAATGATATTTACTGGCATAGTCTGATGAAAGGGTCTTCTTACAAAGTGGATGAGCAGGAGGCCTGGCTGTTAGTGGACTGCTCCGACAGCCTGCAACTTTCTGCTTAATTTTGGATTTGGCCTTTAAATTAGGTTCAGAGGATGTCTTTCGAAGAGGATACTCTTGATTATGTGAAGTGGAAATAGAAGAAGGTTGGCCTCCAGATCTAAAAGTATACAAAATGAATGTCATCATTCGGGGGAGTACGTTTAAACTTTTAACAAATATCCCACATGATTCAAAACGGTTGATATCAACGGCATGCGCTCAATGTGCAAATGACAAGGAATTGTGTTATTATGGAAGTCTAAGCACGCAAAATATGATAACTGGTAAGAAACATTAATTAACAATAAACAATGGTGTTATATATAGACGGCAGGTAAAGAAAAATGTGAACGCTTTGAATTCGTAATTGGTTGAAGCAATGATCGTTTTGAATTTCTTAAAAAAGATAATTTAACGTTATTGTAAATTCAATAAACAGATAATTTCGAAGGCTTTGTAAATGTCTCTTCTATTTTTAACGTGTAATGGCTTCTGCTTCTAATTGAAGAAAAATCACACAATTTCCACCCTAAGTGTAGGCTTTCCTAATGAAAGTTTCATTGCAAAAAATTAATCATGTTGCAGCTTGAAAATAACTTTTTTGTCATCTGAAAAGACAATCAAACTTACTGCCAACTTTCTTATGCGTATAAGTCTCAATTGCAATTCGATGCGTAACTTAGGATATTAAAAAAATCAATAGAAATCGGTGATGTATTACATTAGCATGTGAAGAGGAATGTCGCAATCTAGAAGCTGAGCAATGGTTTAAGACTATAAAAAATGCCATTTTCTGAGGGGTAATTTAGGGCTAAGGTTTGGGTTACGATCAGGCATGGTTGGTTGTTAGCATGTAATCTAATGCCCTTGAGATTATATAACACACTGATAAAAATATGCGTATACATGTGTAGGTACTTCCCCGTTGATTGTCTCAAGTGGTAAATTCACATTAATTTGTGATTCAATCACTAAGGGAGTTCAATAGTATGTACGAAAACTATACAAAACATTTTGAACTAGGATTCAGTAGAATAATATAGATACAGCTACAATTATAAGCGTTAAAGGAACAAGTCTAGTACTTCTCCAGCATTAATTAATTATTAAGCAACTCTTAATAACCCTGTTCAAAGAACTGAGCAAAAGCAAGTTGTAAAGACAGGGTTAACCATAAGCTTAAGTACATTCTGCATAAAGGTTTTAGTGAAAAATGATATACAACTTATATCACATATTTCCACTCACACCCAACTGTAACAAAATGGGATCATTTTTAGACTAACCCTGTAAATACAAGGAATCAAGCAATTTCTAATTTAAAAACTCATTTAAAAATGGATTTTCAAAGTGAAACATAGCATGACCAGAAAAAAACTGAGTAAGCATGTTTGAAATGAAATAATGTCAACCTTGATGAATGCAATTCATTGAACAGCTGTCATGCTAGTATGCAAATCTGCGCGTTGTAATTATAACTGCTATCAAATTTAGCACACAAATCTAAATACGCCTGCAGTTAGAAATAGGACGTAGTCCACCGTAGAATGTTAAAATCAGCATAAAATTATGAAATGACCAATATATAATCAAAGATTTTAATCAAAACTTAAAGTCACATGGATAAAATCCAACGGCACAAACACTTTGCAATGAAAATTTTAAGAAATGTTATGAAATCAGAAATTCAAGCAAACTGCAAAGTACAACAAAAAATAACGCAAATTAAAAACAATAATCGTAATAGTAATAGTAGTAATAGTATAGTGTGAAGCTACTAACATAAAAATTACAAATAAAAATAGGCATCAAAGAGGAAAAGTAGTTGTAGATGTCGTTAGTTAGCATCAAGTCCCGTTTAAAATTCTTTCTCTGGCAATAAACCCAAAATTTTGAAAATATAATTAAAAAAAGTATCAACATGTATGACATGATTTATGGTACATGAATTGCTAATCCAGTAAAATTTGTGTTTGTATCGAAACAACTCATGTCTGTACTTTTAGCGTTAAGAAGCCTTTGCTGTGTAAGTAACTATGACCCAAGTATGTCGACATGGTGATGTGTATTCAGCAATATACACATAGTCGAGCATTCCAATGCCTACTTATTCGAGGAGAGAACTTCTAACAAAACTTTTAGAACTCTTAACTTCGTATAACAATGCGTATTTTCTGATAAATTTATACTGCCGAAATCCTAATTTGTTGTAACATTGTACAAGTAATATACAAATCTCTGAAATGAGAGCATAAAAAAATTAAATATACTACGAGCCTGGACATACCCACACTTTAAACTCACAGTGAGGAATGTTTAAAAAAATTAAAGAACAGTGATATTTTGCAATGCAATATAATACAGCATTGTCAAAATTAGAAACGAGTGCTACAGGAAATGAAAAAAATAATTAAAACGAAACGTTAATTAAATAGTACGCTATTTTTAGATGCACAATTGATTGACGAAATTAATTACCAAAATAAGACCCGCGTCCAATATAATTGAAAGATTCAAAATACAAAACAGCATAAAATGATTTTAAATTTTGCTTGAAATCGCAAATTAATTTATTATTTGTAGTGTGATTCACTCCAACCCACGCTATTTTTACTAATGTTATCAATACGAAGGCTGTCGAATTATGCAAATTTTCCAAATAGGCAAGCCCAAAATTGACAGAATGTTGTCTTCAAAAACTATGAAAACACCACAGGATAGAGGAGTGCCTTCTCTTTTATTTACACCGTAGCACCTCAGCCGGGTAAGGCCAGTGGCTTCTGACTTTTCGCAAGGTCTGACTTAATATAGCTCGAATGGCAATGTTGGAAAAAGATCGATTCAAATTAAATTAATAAAAAAAATTGAATTAATTATTTTAATAAGCCAGACGAACCCCTAAACTTCATAATTTTCGCCACCAGACCTTCCACACCCAATCCTTTAGCAAACTCAAGAGTTTTATTAACCTAGATTGGAGATAGAATATCTCCAGTGTAGCGATCGATATGCTTAAGATAAATTCAAGATTTACCACTTAAAATAATTTCCCAGTAGCCCAAGAAAAGTCGACCATTTACTTTGAATTGCATTATCAAAAGCACTACAAGAGTAAAAAATATGACGACTGTAATGTAAAATACGTCTTGGATATGTAAAAGTGAAACTTAGCATAGAATGTGTCGCCTACGGCGAGAAGTAGTTTTCCATACTCAGACACATGTACAATGATTTTTATTTAGAGGACCCCAGCTGAAGCAGGAGTCACAAGTTCTAAAAAATATGAAACTAATGCCAACATAATCTGCAGTTTGCAAGTTACTAGTTGGCCAAAAAGTGATATTCTCTGTTTAACAAATAAAAATATTACAATATTATGTCATCAGAAAATTTGTGTTGCAATATTACCAATAGGTGTGTCTATAAAGCACAATTCCTACGTATTTTTTGTATCTTTAATGTCGTGCAGACCGTTTAGGAAACTGAATATTAGTTGCAAAAATGAAAGATTGCATAGTCCTTTGCATGAAGAGTTATGAAGGATTTCGATATTGATCACCCGACAAGTTGTAAGGAATTATTTGAAAATAAAAAGAATTCAGTAGCACCTGTATAGACTGAACTCAATTTTGCTTTAGCAAGGAAAATATGCGACATCGCGGCTATTTGACATAATTGGTTTGGAATTAGTGCAGGTAGCCCAATGTGTTGATATCAACAAATTTGGTATATAAATAAACAGAGAATTGGAAATAAACCAAATGTCATTAAAAATGACGAAAATAGAAGCAGCAAAATAAACGAAAATACAAAGAAATCATATTTTTAGACATCTGCTGACATTGACAAGCATGCACGTAAAATAAATTATAATATATTTATAGAGGGAAAACGAATTGTGAAGTGATTCGAAAATAGCTAAGCAGAACACAAATGTCTTTTATCCACTAATTAAAGGATAGCTTTCATAAAAGTACTTCTCTTGGGAATAATTGGTTTCCCAATAACGATTGTGGATTTATTCGTTATAATTAAAAAGCTCTCAGCAAACGTTGGAATTGCTGCAAGAGTTTACAACAGCAAAGATTTGAATTGATATATTCGCGATACTATGCTTAAAACCTGATCAAAACGTATAGTTAACGACAAGAATTTTCAATTGATTTATTGGAAGAAAGGGAATTCGAACGATTGGGTTTAAAAAAATGAGAAAACTATCAATAGGTCAAAGTGAATCGTTAAAGAAAGGTATTTTTTATTAGAAAAAAACAAACATCTGAAAATTGAAGAGTGTGCAAGAGCTGCAAGAAAGTTGGGTAGGATCGGTGATGATTAAGAAAATTTACTAGGGTTCTACGGAACCATAGAGTCGTATGGGACTGAAATAATTTTTCAGTGGGATCAGAAAAGAAAAACTGGGACCATGGATTTCAGAATATTACAAATAATTGTTGTAAATTTTGGACCCCAGAGAACCCTAAACTCTCTTGCATTTACACAAGATTTTTATTGTGTACTTGTTGTTAAATAAGACGTATAGTGTATGTAAAATGCGATTGATTTCCTTCTATAAATAATTGCGTTGGGTAGAAGACCTATTTCTAGAGATGGATAATGCAATTGAGTAATAAACGTAAAAATAATATTTGCAATATCTTTACTAATCTGAAGCCAAACAACCATAACAGAGTTTTAATTTAACTTTAAATTATGAAGCTAGCTTACCATTTAAATAAAATAAGCAGTTTTATGAGCGCAGTGCATTTCTTTATATTAATTTGAAAAGAAAATGGAATAAAACATTTATATAATTTCCAATAAAGTATTTAAATTGAATAAATATAAATCAAAGGCTTAAATTAGATTTTAGTCAACGCCGAGAGCCGTAAACTACAAATAAGGGACAAGAGAAGGAAAAAAGCACTTCCAAATTAAAAATTAACTGCACGAAAGTCTACACGTAATTATTCACAATCAATAGGGCCGCTGAAATCTACAGTTAGCTTGAAATACGAATTGAATAAGCTCTAAAAACTGAACGTATGTTGTATCTCGGTCTTGAAAAGTAAAGGACTCTGAACACATCGTGGGTTTGATTTTAAAGTGATAGTGCTAGTAACACATTTACGCGATATTGTTCCTGTAAATACGTTTAATGTCATTTCATCAATAGGGTTCGGCCATCTAATGCAATTGTGTTGGGAAGTGAGATAATAATTGAATAAACGGAGACCATGCCTTTCAGAATTTCAATTCATAATTTTTAGATAATTTATGGCAAAATAGAAGTAAAGCTGTGGGACTGGAATACTTAATGGGACTTGCAATGCGAAAAATCCAATAAGTCTGATGAGACTGGGATCAATAACTTCTGGTCCCACAGAACCCAAATAATCACACATTTAATAAGAAGAATTCTGATTCTTTGGATGAAATCATTCAATGTCACATACAACACGTGTCATAACTATGCCACATATTGTTTTGAAAAATTCTCGATTCAGGTGAGAAAGCGATCTAGATGAATATAAATGTGTAATGGCGAAGCGCAATTCTCAAGAAAAAACACCTCTAAAAACTATGGGGCTGCGGGACCAGAATGTTATTGGTCCCAGCCCCATGAAATATTCTGGATTCTTGTGACCCACAAAATATACTCATTGCCAGAAGTAATATTCTTAAATCAATAGTTCCAGTATTTTCATTTATTGTCCCAGATAGTAAAATGTACCAATTGGGACTGGATGGTTCTGTAGAATTCTACTAAAACCGCAATTTATTTGACCAAAGTAAATAATTGCATAAATGACCAATAACTACACTTGAAACGTGATATGAAAAAATAAACTCAAGGGATTATGTAGGATTAAATTGAGGAATAATTTACCTTGACGGGAACTAAAAGGAGAATATAAACAAACCGAAATACGATTGATGGCTTTAATTAAAATGTCAAGGTATTCCTGAGCACGAACTGTTTATCTTGCTGCCAAGGAAAGACTTAATTAGAGTCAATTAGAAAAGTCAACCTTCGTCAATGAATCGTGATTATAATTTGCAATACGAAGCGAAATTACATCCAGAGAATTTCAGCTAATCAACAAAATAATTACTGCTGCTGAGAGAGTAAGGAAAAAAGCTACTTAACGAATTAAGACATAATTTTGAACTAAGTCCGAATGAAGAGTTCTAGAATCATAAAATATATCTAACTTTTAATTTATACTTCCTATTCATATATATATATATATATATATATATATATATGTATAGATGCCAAAGAAAGCGGACATATACATAATGAAAGGAATACTTGATTGCTCAAGCAAAAATATGTTATAAAATGTTATAACTTTAAGGGAACCAAAAATAAATGTCTTCTAATTTGAAAGGTGCAAGAGAGATACGCAAATTCTAGAAACTTCAAACAACGACATTGAAAAATGAATTGGCTAG
>CABFPE010000010.1:535361-550700 GCA_900660155.1 Hofstenia miamia | reverse complement strand
ATATATATATATATATATATATATATGTATAGATGCCAAAGAAAGCGGACATTTAAATAATGAAAGGAATACTTGATTGCTCAAGCAAAAATATGTTATAAAATGTTATAACTTTAAGGGAACCAAAAATAAATGTCTTCTAATTTGAAAGGTGCAAGAGAGATACGCAAATTCTAGAAACTTCAAACAACGACATTGAAAAATGAATTGGCTAGTTAAAATAATCGGAGGAGAAATACTGAGAACAGCTTTGTCGATTGGTTTCTTCTAAAAATAGCACAACGCCAAAATCGAATGCCGCGACTCTCATAACTTCAGCATCCAGTCATTGAAAATTACTTGCAGAGCTAAACTGTTGAAATAACCGCGTTACTTTACATTTCAAATACACTAGCCATCGAGAATATTCTGAAAAACACTGCTGCAAGTTGTAATCAATACTGACACTACAAGGAAGATATTTAACAAAAAAATCTCTATCTATATAATCAAAGATCTATATTCTCTAAATGAACTAGTACCTGATCTCCTGCCTTACACAGATTTCATTAGTCATGCATGCTAGTAATGTCAATAACAAGAAAAATTGTGCTCAAGGAACTTCAGAATGAACTTCATGTTCTTTAAGTTACCTTACGCCATTATATATATATATATATATATATAGTCGTTTGCATTTAATGAATAAATTTATTTCTAAGCTTAAAATAGATATTTAATTAACTTCAATTTATGAAAATACTTTCTCGATATAGCAACTACAGTGATGCACAGTTGATAATAAAGAACATGACTAGATATTCAAAAATAACGAATTCTTTAGAACATTTGTCAATCTGCTTCCCCCATGTGGCAGTATATTGCAATTGACCTGGCTAACGAAAACTGCGAACGTCTATCGCGATCATTCATAAACAGAATAAAAACGTCTACCCCGCTGTTGGTCAAAAGAGAGGAACGGTATTAAAAGTGCATACGATCGATTTAACGATTAGAATTACTCCTATGAAGAAGTAATGACTGGATTACAAACATAATTGTAAATTAAGACAGCAATTTTAGCTCATTTCTCTTAACGATCTCAGCATATTTAATGAAACTTAAATTACAAAAATGTTGGTAAAAAAGTGATTTTTATAAAATTTTGTTTTCTACATGCAGAATTTTGAGTATTGTCTAATGCTCTTAGTTCGACCCAAGGACGCCTATATTAATATAGGCGTCCTTGGTAAGACCAAAGACTGGATGTGAACGGGTCTCAAATTATCAATCTCCAGGCAGTTCGAGGCCGAAGAATTTAAAGGGAGTAACAAAATTAAAAATATTCAAGTCTCGACTTGTTTTCAGCGCAGAACTAATTTATGACAATCTCAGTTGCGGTCATTCTTAATGCAAATAAAGCAAATGTAAGAAAACTAATGCTTCCCAACTGCAATTGCGGCTAAATGGGAATATATTTTACAAAAATAACCATTATAGTACTAATTAAAGCAACTCGTTTCGTATAAATCAGACATTAATAAAACACTCTTATAAAATAGTAAGACGCTTGAATTAGAAGTGCTGATGTGTATAAGAGACAGAGTGTAGCCTATCCAAATGAAAAATTAAGGCGGGAAAATTAACGCATTAAATTCAGGATCCACCCAATGAAGAATTAGGGACATTTATAAACTTCATCATAATGGTGCTTTAAATAGCACAGTAAAATCCATATACAAGAATGAGAAGTATACATATAGACAGTAGCATCCGAATAATATAACATTAAAGACTTTTCAACGAACCGAGCTTCTAACGAGCCGAGCCGAGCCGAGCTTGAGCACAATATTTGATATACAACGAGCCGAAAATGAGCCTATTTTAGGCAAAGCAAGTTTATAGTTCTGCTTGTTAATTTGATTAAGGAGATTTTTCTTATTTTTTGCACGTAGTATGCCTTTCCTATAGTTTTATTTAAGAAATGTTTATTAAATAATAGGAAGAGCTATGTAAAAAATTCTTTGAGCACAATATTTTTAAAAAATACCGAGCTAAAACGAGCCTCATTCAAAGATTTTATGTGGCGAGCCGAGCCGAACTTACACAAAATTTAAACGAGTCGAGCTTGGAAATGTCGGCTCGTTGACAAGTCTGTAACATTACAGGTTAAGTCAACTTTATCATAAATATTAGAAAGACGGCTTTGTTAGAAGGGATACATGAATTTTTAAAAATTGCAATTTGCATATAATTTTTTCACCACAACAGGCTGTATAAACTGGCAATACATATAACAAATTTAGTATCTTTCAGGGGTACATAGTCACAATTCCACCTTTCTATCATATACCTTTCAACCCCTTTCATTTCCGATGCCACTACATATAAATACCCGTTGAAATGCACTAATTTTGGGAGTGTCAGCAAACTACCAATACTCTAATACTACAACCAATATATATATCTACAATACTAGAAATATGCTATATTGAATAAATAATGAACATTCATTGGATAGAGTGTGCCTACGATTATAACTAAGTGTTACTATGATTAAGAAAGGAGAATTTCTATGTCTAATACCATAAAATATGTAGAATAACAATTGACTATTAATTTTTAATCAAAATTAGAAAACTTGTATTGGAAAAATGTATTCGGCCACCTGAAAATTTTAACAAGTAAGCAAATCCGAAAAAATTAAATTCAAAATAACATACATAAATTAATAATTTATGCATTATAAGCACTTAGCAACAAAATTCTCTCTTCTAATTTTTTGTAGGGTGTCCCCTTGAGCGAATAACAGCTTCAAGGCGAGCAGGGATTGAAGCAAAAGTCCTTCAATAAAGCTGTTGTGAATTGCACAAAATTCTTTGTTTATTCCGGTACACAGCTCGTCTTCAATGTGAAGAGTATGCTGTCCAATGGGAAATTTGACGTCTTTCCAGAAATTTTCGGCAATGTTAAGGTCTGGAGATTGGCCAGGACATTCAGCAAGGATAGCAACCCCATTATTGTCGAAGCGTTCTTCATTTCTTTTGAGGTATGACATTGAGAGCACTATCCTGCTGATATATTGAATCACTTGTAAGAAGTGGCAAGAGTTCCTTTTCTAGAATCCGAGCATATTGAGAGCTTCGGAGAGTACCAGTAATGGGAACAATTGAGAAAGCCCCACTTCCATATTGCACCCCATACCATTACAGACTTCCCACCNCCCCCCGAGTAAATTGAAACAAGAATCTGAACTTCTGCCCAGTTTATCAACATTCCTTTTGATGAGTATAGCTCAAATCTTGACTCATCTGAAAATATAACATTAGACCAATGTTAAGATGAATTGTCTCTCATTAAATTGGCCCACCTCACCCGGCGCAATCTTTGCTTTGAGATTAAGAATGGCTGTCTGGGTGCCACGAAAGTCCCAATTGAGTACTTCTTCAGGATGTTTCGCACAGTTCTTGCAGTCACGAGGTGACCATCAGTCCATTCCTTGCGAAGTTCCCCTGAAGTCTTCATGGGATTTCGCTTTGAAAGACACACAAGAGCTGATTGGGAGGTTTTGGAGGTTTTCTGTGGTCTTCTGGACTTTGGCTTGGGGTAATGATGTTTTCAGAAGTGAAACGTCTGATGATATCCTCGACAGTACATCGAGGTCGCTCTATATTACGTTGGCTCATCCCTTTCAAAAGTTTCGAGATAATCAACTCGCGGATGGCAAGAGGTACGTAAGCAGGCATTATATATGGCGAAGAAAAACTGTTGTTAGACATTTTCAATATAAATAAACTGAGAAAAGCTCAACCAATGAAATTATTATGACAAATCATGGGTGGCCGAATTGTTTTTTCCAGTACTATATATATATATATATATATATATATATTAACATAAGTATGCACATGTATACATGCATGGGCATATCAATGGCGTAACTAAGGGGTAGCTTGGATGGCAAGAGGTACGTAACCAAGCATCATATATGGCGAAGAAAGACTGTTATTAGACATTTTCAATATAAATAGACTGAAAAAAGCTCAACTAATGAAATTTTTTACAGATTCTCTGATTTGGTATGAAGTGGTCGAATGCATTTTTCCAAGAAAAGATTCGCTAACTACAAGCATTGTAGCATTTTTCCTTGAGATTTGAAGTAAACAGTGGTAATTATGTCTCAACATTGATGAATTCCTTTTTCTGCAACACCAAATCAAATTTAAAAATAACTATGACAAATCATGGGTCACTGAATTCTTTTTTCCACTACTTTATATATATATATATATATATATATAATAGTTACCTTCCTCAGAAAAAATTCTGGGTGCACCCCTGGGACTGGGACAAGCATGAGACTGAGGCCATAAATAAAGAAACTGAGGCAAGAGATTTCAAAAATTACTCAATTAAGATTATGCTGAGGATGGGTGATCAGAAAATTTCATTGGACTGGCATGGGAAGGGGCTGGTATAAAGGTCAATGTCATTAAGTAACACAATCTGCATGCNGCTTTGAGATTAAGAATGGCTGTCTGGGTGCCACGAAAGTCCCAATTGAGTACTTCTTCAGGATGTTTCGCACAGTTCTTGCAGTCACGAGGTGACCATCAGTCCATTCCTTGCGAAGTTCCCCTGAAGTCTTCATGGGATTTCGCTTTGAAAGACACACAAGAGCTGATTGGGAGGTTTTGGAGGTTTTCTGTGGTCTTCTGGACTTTGGCTTGGGGTAATGATGTTTTCAGAAGTGAAACGTCTGATGATATCCTCGACAGTACATCGAGGTCGCTCTATATTACGTTGGCTCATCCCTTTCAAAAGTTTCGAGATAATCAACTCGCGGATGGCAAGAGGTACGTAAGCAGGCATTATATATGGCGAAGAAAAACTGTTGTTAGACATTTTCAATATAAATAAACTGAGAAAAGCTCAACCAATGAAATTATTATGACAAATCATGGGTGGCCGAATTGTTTTTTCCAGTACTATATATATATATATATATATATATATATTAACATAAGTATGCACATGTATACATGCATGGGCATATCAATGGCGTAACTAAGGGGTAGCTTGGATGGCAAGAGGTACGTAACCAAGCATCATATATGGCGAAGAAAGACTGTTATTAGACATTTTCAATATAAATAGACTGAAAAAAGCTCAACTAATGAAATTTTTTACAGATTCTCTGATTTGGTATGAAGTGGTCGAATGCATTTTTCCAAGAAAAGATTCGCTAACTACAAGCATTGTAGCATTTTTCCTTGAGATTTGAAGTAAACAGTGGTAATTATGTCTCAACATTGATGAATTCCTTTTTCTGCAACACCAAATCAAATTTAAAAATAACTATGACAAATCATGGGTCACTGAATTCTTTTTTCCACTACTTTATATATATATATATATATATATATATATATATAATATTAATTATATATAATTTGCAATACTCATATTGACAATACACAAGTTTGGTATTCTTGATTTAGAACGGGCAAAATACTTCAGAACTATTGAGCACTGTATAATATTTGTTGTACATTCTGAGCAGGAAAGCAATTTTTTCTATTGACAGGGGTGTGTCAGTGTGGGCATAAGAATATATACAGTTCGCAAAAACTATTTGGGCGAATGGTGTATACCTTACGCAAGCATTTGCATCTGAGAATCAACAAAATTAGAAACTAGTTTTAAATTTTACGAACAACATTAACTATACTGCACTTTGATTGTTTGCATGTGCTTTATGTGAGGTGGCCAAAGGCTTTTGACGGGACTATATATACGGGTTGGTTATAAAATGGTTAGAAAATAGATTGTAACACACTTTGTTTTAGTTTTTGGTTGTTACAGAGTCTGGGCAAAATCGAGTCAAGCTTTTTTATAAGAACGGAGAATCACCTACTAAACTATGCGAAAGATCATCACTTTATGGGGCTACTTTACAATCCATTATGCAACTGAAGGAATTTGATGATGCAGGCACTGTCGTTAGATGAGCAAAAGAGCGAAAGACCGAGTTCTTCATCGGATACAAATGAACAAAGAAAATCATTTACTTCAACTGGCCGGTTCTGTTCTTATCGCTTAATCTACTGTTCGAAAAGTACCTTGTACCAAATTAAAACTCCATCCTTATACCCTACAAGAATTCAAGCTGCAAACTACGTTCAACGTTGGTCATTTAGTGATTGGTTCTTCTATCAACATCATATGTTAAAACGTACACGTTGGACAAATGAAATTCATTTTTATCTCAATAATCATATTTCAACAAAACAGTGCATTATCTAGGATGCATCAAACCCGAGACACTTGAACAGCTGAAAGCAGCCAAAAAATCAAAAACATCACACCCAACTTACTCCAGTCAATCGAATGTTCACTGTGATTGCAGAAGAAGTAGGACATAATTGAACATTACTCTTGGGTTTTTCTAAAATCCAAAACAATTAACTATAAAGATTGAAAAAAAAAATATTTTCCCGTCAAATTTTATAATCTTATGAAATAACTAGCCCCTTTGAAACCAACCTATATATATATATATATACATATAGTAAAATCTCAAAAAGTGGCGTAGTAGCGAGAATGACATAGTAACGAGAGTTTGTAACAGCAGGTTTATTCTAGATTTTTAAAACAAGAGTTTGTATTGTACATGTGTGTAAGAGTTTTATTCTATACTTTAAGAACATTTTTATTCTCTTAAAATAAAAAAATATACATGCATATCATTTCAGACCAAAACTGTCCATAATCCTCGGTTGACGAAAATAAATTCATTTTTGTGTGTACAAATTGTCAGGACTGAGGGAAAATGGCATAATAGCGAGATTGACATAGTAGTGGGGTGAAAAATCCAATTATTTTGTCCGTGCATCAAAGAGGATGAAGGATACTATGGAAAACCACAAACTCAAGGCAATTGATGCAAAAGTCATAGTATTCTGTGCTCATATATATTTATTTATTCATTGCAAGTAGCCCTCATAAACATGAATTGGGCTGCACACTTAGACCAAAAATGTTGGTGTAGCCACAACTCAGGAAATATATTATGAAGTATTACATGATGTCAAGTTCTGAAACTAGCAAAACTTACAGATAAAAGGCTGACTTGCACGACATTTCCTGTTGTTTTTGCCGCTGCTTATTCAAAAGATAATTCTGAAGTTTATGTTTGACATCTGCTGAGGCATTCGCACCTAAAAACTGTTGGTTAAAAGAAAGAAACGAACTTCATCATAATAAAGTCAAAGACAGAAAATTATAAGAACTCCCCAGTACCTAACTATATATTATATTTGCAGGAAATGCAGAGCACAACTCTCAAATGCTAAAAATAAATTTCGGTTAATTGAATGCCGTTTTTCAATGCATATCAGAGAGAAGACGCTATTTAATAAAAAGACAAGGATACTTATAAACATGACAAATTCATAAAACGCTAATTGATGTATTCCCACAGAAGACAGACTAACATTGACAGGGAAATATAGTCATAAGTTAAAGAGACACATGTCATAAACTTGCAAGCTCGTTAATCAACTATTTTTAGTAAATCAATGTGTCAACCAGCATTAGGGAAGTGTTAACGGTTTCAAAATAACTCCAAACAATTCTAATAAAAGGCCCATCTCATTAGAGTCCAGCAAAATTCATTGAAGCAGTGCTTGGGAAGTCAAACATGGTAAAGACACAATCCTACAGATGCACATGACCAAGACTTGTCAACAAGTTGAGCTGGAGCACTGCATTCGATATACAACGAGCCCAAAACGAGCCAAGCAAATTTATAGTTCTACTTGTTAATTTGATTATGCAGATTTTTCATATTTTTTCATTAAATATACCTTTTTATAATCTTATTTTCAAAAGCTTATTAAATAATAGGAAGAGCTATGTAGAAAATTCTAAGAGTGCAATATTTTTAAAAAAACTATAGGACTAAAAAGCCTCATTGAAAGGTTCTATGTGGCGAGCCGAGCAGAGCTTAAAAACTTCGGCATATTACTCTTATACGCATACTTAGAAGCACATATCAAGTTAATTACATTTAAATGCTCAATGAATTATTTTGTGTAACAATATTAAAGAGCCATTTGCAGGTCACTATTTTGTACACGCTGCTCTATGGGGTACAAATTAAAGACAAAATAATTTGACGAGGTACAAATTTACGGGAAAAATTCTGCACAAGCATAGCTCCTAGTGCACCCTTCCGTCGTTGGGTCAATTGGATGAGTAGTATTTGGAGCCCGTTCTTGTTAAAACCGTATTGATAAACAGTGATTTTTTCAAAAATGCAGTACAAACCAAAAACAAAATATATGTCTAACGGGAAAAAATTAGGCTAATTTGATTAATTTCTACCGGAGTACAAAATAGAGTGGGCTGGCCCTATGTCTTTAATTTGAATCAATACAAAATTTGTTTACATTCCAAAACAACAAGATGACAAATTATACCATTGAGTTACAAAACAGACCTCAATGAGCAGAGCGGCTTCATAGAATGCCAATTTTACAATATCGGATTTTGATACCAACATTTTAGCATGTCGATATATGATTCCAAGAAACTAGATTATTGTTATTGCCTGAAGAATGGATATCTAAGGTCAATATGTAAAAAAACTGTTTTTTATAACGTGAAACTAGAGACCAATTGCTAGGACGGCATGAAAAATGCAAACGTGTTGAAGTCCAATCGATAACGTCAAGGAACAGATATCGTAGCGATGTCTGATTAAAATATTTTTGATTTTATCGGGAATTCTACAAACATTGAGGTCAGCGACTAAAATAAACTAATTGAAAGCGAGGTGATTTGAAAAATCAATTACTTGAGATGAAGGAAGCTTGCATTAGGAGTTAATTACACAATTTCTAAAAGTGGTAAATGATTGAATGAGAGTTGGGCTATTTAGCAATCCCGATGCTTCGTCTCAATGAAATTCCAAGCGGCGAACGGCATTCCAGCGCAGTAGCGTGCGAATTAATAAATTTTAATTTATCCTTATGAAATACTTCCAAATACTTCCAAATTTAGAATTGAATCATGTTTATTTTTGAAAGATTTAATGGGCTAATGGAAGCAAGGAATTGGTCTGCAACCGTTAATGGCGTTCGTGCTAAAAATAAACGAGGAGCGGCGCGAAAACCTGGACGCTACTCATTTGATGCGATTGCTATCAGCTAAATATCCAAATGGGTCTCTACTTGCCATAGCGCTAGAATGTCTTATAGTAACAGCATTTGACACAATAAACCACAAGCTTTCCAAAAAATTCAAACCCGGAATGAGGGTGCAAGTATTAAAAGTAAATGACCCTTCAATTGACCCAGCAGTATCATATCAAATATTTCATGATGTAGTCCAAATAATTCTATAAGATCATATCACAAACAGTATCCACTTGGTTGAGGTAATTACGGACATCATAAGATCCAAAAGATTTAGAGATCGAACTTCAAGCGAAATCGTATATTGCCTATAGAGTAATGCAGATGCAGACAGGATATTAACAACGAGATCTGAATTCAGATATGTGCTAATTGATAGCAATTAGACAAAAACTCAAGTCAGATTTACAGCTCTTTGACAGAGTATTATATCTTGCAAAAGGCATGTTCATTCTATGAGGACGTCAAAAAATCTTTCTAAAAGTTTAACAAAAGTATGGATAAAAACCCACACTATCTGGTTATTTCCCAAAATTAAATGTTTTCAACATATTTTATGTTCAGGACATCGCAGACGTTTAAAAAAGAATTTAAGCCTTAAGTGTTACTTTTCTAGAGCCACATAGGGATCCGAATAGATTTCGAGGGGTGGAGGTGAAAACACGTCCCATGGGTTTTATGGAGATTTGTAATCTAATTATAAAGGCCATTATAAAGTGTTCCTTTTGCTTTCCAAAATCAAAGGAGAAGACCACGTATCCATTCTGTATTATTGGACATAGCAACAAACATCCACCTCAACTGTGAAAATAAATTACACGTGTATGTATATAGGAAATTGCATAAATTTAGCAAAAACGAGTAAGCAAACATAGTTAGTATAGACATACATGCATATGGTTTGTGTTGTGAAAATCCTTGGCGCGGCCAAGGAAAATCTCGTGGAATAGGGTGGAGCGGAGATCAAAAAATTCTGTCCCATGGATAAGACTGTATGTTTAGGATGCAATCCAAAATGGCTGGAATTTTTGAGTTTATTTGTAAACAGAATGCTTGATTCTAACTAAGGAAAAGCGGAAAATTGAGATCGATTCTAACTAATACACTGAAAGTAGAATTGAAATAGATTAGAAAGTTAGCTTCAAAAAGTTGTTAACAAATTGATAAATTGTCCATTTGAAGATTGAACACAGCAGTTAGTTTATTTAAAGTTATATTTAGACGTTGAAAACACAACTTAGTTTAAGATAATATTAAGTTCCCCACGGAATAGCACTTGTACTGCCTCTGGTTAAATTTGTAAATTGTCTACGTGTACTTAGCTGGCACTCAAATGGGACAAGTGCGGTCATTAATAAATTTATATCATCCTATCATTAGTAAACGTATGAGAAAAATTGATTGTGCTTTTCTATAATTTGTATTTTTACTGTGTTTAAACCCAGAATAGATTTTTAAAATCAAATTGTGTAAATCATGATACATGGGAAGCAATCTGATCAAATTAAAAAGCAAGGAGAGCAAAGAGTTAGTTAAAAAAATTTAACATACAAGTGATACGCTTATTATGAGGGATCGTTAATGTTATGGAGAGTATCATTCTGTGGGATCATCGAATCCCAGAGTACTGAGACCTGGGCCTATATATTTGTAAAGGGGACCAATATTAGAAGATAGGACCGAATATTTGACAGAGTCGTGTAATGAGAGTAAATGGGATTGGAATCAATAAATTTTGATACACGTTAGAATTTTAATATTCTTAGAAGAGTTCACCACTTTTTTGAAGTTCACATAACATCTATAGGAAACGCTAGGGTTACAATAATATTGGGATTGACATATCGAATGGAATTACTACATTAAAAACACCCAAGTTTTTAAAAAGGCTGCTTTTAATTTAATCAGCTGACCACATAGATCTTTGAGGTGCGAATACAGTTTTCCAAATGGTTGTTTAGCATTATTTTACCTAATTAATCTCTATCTACGAATTCTCTGGATTGCGTTGTGCTGGACATGGTTATATGCCTGAAGCGGGGATAAGAAAAATCCTGACAATTTGTTACCCTGCTCGCAAGTGCGATTCGTTTCACCTCTAGGCGAGATGACCTGGTTCGCGACAACACAAACATGTTAACTTGTTAAGATATCGACAATGGCGTTAACGAGATCGGAATTGGAATAAAACAAATCAAGTTTAACGTTGTTTCGCATTAAAACGTGAAAAATAATCAAAGCATAACTGCGAAAGTGACTTCAAACCGAGATCGAAGAAATTCAAATTAAAATGCATTATTTAGAGTTGGTGAGCAGCTACAGTATAAAATGGTTGCTGCCCGCCAAAGAGTCTCTATCATGTCAGTAGAAGAGATGAATGTCTTTCTATGGGCTGACTGGTGTGTAGCCTTGTTAATTATCCTCTATATTGTTCAACCATTATTGTCATACTCACGTTATAAAGACCAATCAATATTTAGCAAGGATGAATAAGTTTGTAGAAGTTGTGGTATAATTCGATCGCTGAAATAATAAGTTAATTTTACGCTCAATGCTGTAAGCGACTGCTTGTAAAAATATAGTTCAACTGCGAGTCTAATTGCGAGGCCAAATCAAAACAAAACAGAGAACTTCTCTTAAAAACCCACATTAACTGATTGGTCTCCCAACCTTACGTAGAAAAAAATGACTAATAATTGATTCTGTTCCATTATACCCTGACATCACCGCAGCATAACCCTTTCATGCTAAACTACAATAGACTACATGATTTTTAAGAATATAATACATTTATATCAAAGTAAGCTTTTTCCCGATTTATGTTGGAGAGGCCAGATTGTTTAAAAAACACAACATTTTATGAAAGCCCATTAAAGTCGAATACTTAAAATGCAATTATATCCAACATTAGGAAACCCTCAAATATACCACCCTCTCAAAATTCACTATCAAGACAGCATGAATTTACCGACCCGATCCAAATGCTATTCAATTAAGAAAATTAAGGAAAAATGAATTTATGTACACAAAAATCCAGTTTGAGCCTTGACGTTGTCCGGATGGGCTCTAAGGGTGTTTTAGCGTAATTTCCCCTGACCCGATTTTTTTAGTGTTTTTCTCAGAAAATTGGCAATCTCAGGCGAGCCCTGGTTAAAAATTGACAAATGACTTAATATAAAGTGAAAAATTTACTTCCAATACGATGGATTGATCACCTCTAAAATCATACATTCTTAAATACGAATAAACTAAACTGTAAATATTGGCAAACCGTTTCATCACGATAAAAAACTCCACAAACAAAAGAACGGATCACCTCTGTTGGCACAATGGGACTGGATTGTTGACAAAGTTGGTTGTCAGTCTCATATAGCCATCAATCAAAGCATTCTGTATTATTTAATACATACAATCAACATCATTTGTTGATATAGATACAGTTTGGTAAATAAACACATTTTGGTTGTTAGTTATAAAACAATTACAGGCAAATGTTAAAAATCGCCTTTTTATTGGTTAACATGGTTGAAAAGTTAATGATGAAGAAGACCTTTCACTTTTTTAGTTTAGTATGAGGAATCCAAATATCCCACTTAGAATGTAATAAAAAGATCCAACTTCGCAATTATCTGAGTGAACAATGACATAATAAGACTCCTGTGGTCTATTTAGTCTAGAATTAGCATCCCGAAATAATCCAGATAGTTTGATGACAAATTTTTAAAAATTCTAAACAAATTCAAGAAAATGTTCTAACCTATGAGATTAAGGTTGTAGTGGTAATGGAAAGAGGTATTATGCTAAATATAATTTGGACATATAGGATCGAGACCATACATTTCTGGCCCTGTGCAACCTTAGAGAACATACTCTTAGAAATAAGATTTGAGTTGTCAAAACACAGTTGGTTTGGACTAGATAAATGATTGTCATAATTTAATCAAGAAAATTACAAAAATATTGTTTCAAAACCATTTGAATATTACATTTCCTTAAAATGTTAACAAAGCAAATGAGTCGAAATATAAACACTCACTGGCATCTCTCTTCAGCATATCGCTTGAAGAAGAAGAGAAAGAATATCCATGCGATGATGGTATCCCCAGAGTCTGATCCGATTCTGAAGACCTTCGCATTTCCTAAAAAGAAGTGTAAAAAATTAGTATAATGCTATACATCTTAAATGGGCGAGAAGTGAGTTTATTTTCATTACAAGAAGATCCACCGTTGTTAGAATTTAAATAAAGTTGTGTTTAACTTCTCCAAGTTTCTAAATGAATAAAACCATTGAATTTCAAAGACAATATATATTTAGACTATGAAGGGTTTAAATAATAAGTTGACCCAAGCCAAATCACCCCACACGATGACTTAAACAAATTATTATCTGGCAGTGCAAACTGCATTTTCAATATAGGTGATTTTTTTAAAAAAATATTAACATATAGCCGGGAATAGTACTAAAAAATTCATTAACATAATTATAACCTATTAATAACCGCAAAGAACATTTCCTTTCGGATGCGTGTAAAAATTTGGTGACGAGTGGGTTCGGGAGGGTGCGGCATTTAAAAACTTTCCGCGCACATCGCTTGTATGCATGCTATTGAACGAATTCGAAAATCGAAGGAACATGCTCATTAGTTTGAATGGTAACCTTTTATATTTTTATGTATACATATTTGAATTAGGGGAAGGAACACTAGATCGACATCAGCTCCATCGTTCAATGACATACTACAGATGAAATATTAATAAGCAAGTTGGATTCTAACACTGATTATATGCAGGCGTCTCTTTAGATGAGTAATGTAGTTCCTATAAATGTCTAAATTTAGCGCGATCGCAGTTTAATTCCACAATTGAAAACGGCCAAAATAGCATTCGCACTTAGCAAAGCGTGCTATTAGATCACAGATGTGCAACGCTAAACGGAGAAATTGAAAAGAGGAGGTCACCCAACCAACTAGACGAAATGCACTGTTTTCACTCATACACAGCAAAGTCATGTTCACTAGGACTTCGGTTCAGGGGCTTTGAATCACTAAGATAGGGGCAAGGGGTTCTTGACTCAATTGCATTAAGTCCAAGTTTTTAATATTTGGAGGGGCTAAAATTACTTTTGTCATTTAATGAGGTTGCTGAATTCTTTGAAGGGCTTTATCAAATGTTTGCGCTGAATGAGGGGCTTAGCCCCTTCGGCACCCCTAGTACTCGCCTATGCTTGAGTAGAATTAATCAGATGAATATTCACTGATTCTATTTTGGGAAAGTATCTGCAAGGGCACACATCAATCAACGTCATATGTAAAATTATATACAGGTATTTCATGCACCTTTTCGTTCATAGGTATTATTTGAATAGCGGTCTCATGTACATCACATATGACAGCTATCTACTACTTCTATTACAATCTCCAGTTAGAAATTTCTGTCCAATCAGATTATTTTTCATCAAATGCAATTTTAAGGAAAAACACTTGAATAACTACTCCAAAATTTTTACTAGTAGCTAACCAAAGTCCTTTCCTCTCTAGCAAACAATTTGAAATGACCTATAGCTGCACTCGAGAAAATAAAAAAACTTAAAAATTCTTTTACACAGTCGTGGTTATGAATATTCTGTCAAAATATTTTGCAAAGATTTTTAGTATCAGAAACAATTTTTAGGAATTCATATTAAAGGGAACTTTTTTTGATCAAGAATATATTCTGAATAAGAAAATTCCGGTACATTATTTAAATCAAAATTTAATGGGATTTTAAAAAAAAATCCGAATGTCAATATTTGTAAAACTTGTGACTGCATTCATCGAAAAATTAATAAAAGATGTTCCTTAATAAACGTCTACAAGTAAATTGAAGCAAGACCTACTATAAACATCTAAGTAGGCTTTGATTGAAGTCATAATAAAAAAATGCAGCCTGGTCTAAGAATAAAAAATTTTTCAAGTATGGTGACCGATATTAATAATTGTATCGAGGTCCACTACCGACACATACCGAGCAGAATTGGAATTGGGCCGGAATATTCGGCAGTGGACAGGACCGAACCATTGCAAATTTTTGGCAGGCCATTTCGGACCGAATGAAATACTAACACCAGATAAAACTTTATATACGCATAGTTCTATATACGTGTATATATATATATATATAT
>CABFPE010000010.1:513664-534361 GCA_900660155.1 Hofstenia miamia | reverse complement strand
GATTCAGTTGTAACTGAAATAGATTAAAGATTCAGTCATATAAGAAAAATGATCTCACATTTCAGTTTTTTAACCAAAATAATTTTGGAAGACAACACAAAGACTGAATTCATTAAGGAATATATTGGTAATTGGAAGAATATTCTCATGATGTAGAACAAAGAAGTATTGAAATAGAAGTATGCAGGATTTAACACCACTTTTCAACTTTTGGGGTTTCATTATAACAGCAAAAAATCAGTGGATTTATTCAAATGGATAGTTAAATTAAATTTAATAGAGACTTTCCCAAATTTGAAGATCCTCTTGATAATATTTCTTACTCAGTGTGTAAGTGTTGCATCAAATTGAATGTTATATTTCAGACATTGCTTCTTTGAGATCTTGATTATTGTAGTGTTCTATGTAGACTATTTTGATTAACATACTTTCCTATGCAGTTCAAATTATTTACTTATTTTCTACTTGAATTAACTTCATACTCAGATTTAGTTTAATTAAATGTTTGTTATTCAGGGTATATACATTTGATGTAACACTATGTTTATAGCATACATTCCTTTATCCTTAGTTCAATCTTGATATTGAAATAAAGTGTTTATTATAGAATTCATGTTTTGCAGAACACATAACCAAACATTTTTAATGCTGCTAATTATCATAAAATCAATGAAAAAATATTGTATAAAGATATTTTATAAAACATAAATTAATAAAGAGTATTTCTGATAATTTCTAGTATTTTCCTGCCATAGAAAAATTTAGCTATATTTCATTCAAATCAATGATTGAAACTTCTAAAATATAAAGGAAGTTGGCAAATCATGCATCCACCTTAGGCAGCAGTGTAACTCAATATGCCACTGTTTAAGCATATATTTTGATAAAGTACTGAAACTCTACCACAACAACTTTCTTTCTTCTAACCTACCCAACCCAATCAAAAAGAAGCTTTCAAAATCTGATGCAACCTATCCTAACATTAGCCCAATCATACCAATTTTAAGGTTTCTTCATGAAACCAGAATTAAATTCGAGATTAGAAATCTTAAATCAAACATTTCTGAAACTTTCAGTCTCAGTTGACATATTGAACTGGTAATAAAAGAGGTTTTGAAGTTGATTTCATTAAGGCATTTTGTTTGAATTCATGATACATTTTAGAGTAAACCATGAATAAAATTTTTTATTACTCTTCATGACTATCTGTAAATAGTTATTGGCAAACATTACTAAAAACAATCCCACCTAATAGTATTTCTTAAGAATATGACCTGACCCAAACCCAACAAGTCATTAAAATATGTCCTTACCCAAACCAATTCATGAATTGAGACAACAATTCCTATCCCTGACTAAAACAAATAGAGTTGTGCATAGCAGTCAACACTATGCTATATTATGGCAATAAGAAATTTGATAATATTAAATNCATCCACCTTAGGCAGCAGTGTAACTCAATATGCCACTGTTTAAGCATATATTTTGATAAAGTACTGAAACTCTACCACAACAACTTTCTTTCTTCTAACCTACCCAACCCAATCAAAAAGAAGCTTTCAAAATCTGATGCAACCTATCCTAACATTAGCCCAATCATACCAATTTTAAGGTTTCTTCATGAAACCAGAATTAAATTCGAGATTAGAAATCTTAAATCAAACATTTCTGAAACTTTCAGTCTCAGTTGACATATTGAACTGGTAATAAAAGAGGTTTTGAAGTTGATTTCATTAAGGCATTTTGTTTGAATTCATGATACATTTTAGAGTAAACCATGAATAAAATTTTTTATTACTCTTCATGACTATCTGTAAATAGTTATTGGCAAACATTACTAAAAACAATCCCACCTAATAGTATTTCTTAAGAATATGACCTGACCCAAACCCAACAAGTCATTAAAATATGTCCTTACCCAAACCAATTCATGAATTGAGACAACAATTCCTATCCCTGACTAAAACAAATAGAGTTGTGCATAGCAGTCAACACTATGCTATATTATGGCAATAAGAAATTTGATAATATTAAATTATCTTGCATAGCCCTCTCGTGATCTGTAGCAGGTGTGTCACATAGAAGGTTTTTGCAAAGGATATGTAAAATATTGTCATCATTGGAGGCAAAGGTTCATGTCATAAAGCCATGTCAGAGAATAAATTGATGCCTATGAGTTGAAAAAATAATTTTTATGCAGATGAATAAACTACAAAGTGAAAAAACAAAAGTAAAAATATGTGTTGATAACATAGAAATAATGCAGCAACCAAGAATAAAACGTTAGAGATTGTTAATAGACAATCAACTAAAATTCAACTATCATGTATATTCCTTTAATAAAAAATGGTAGCCAATATCAAGTTAATTAACCCTTTTGATCCGACTTTTGCACAATTAACTTTCAATCGTTTTTTTGGTATCTCCCACTTTTTATGACACTCCTTAACTACCATAAGCAAAATTGAAAATTTTTATAATAGGTACATGTGTTTTTCGACCATGGGACAAAAATGTCCCAGCAGAATTATAAACGTTTAAAATTGATTTTAGTAATTGCAAAATTACCAAAAGGGTTAAAAATATATCTGATTTTTGCATAGAAAATGCATTGTAATTTTTGCTTAAATTTCTAGTTTATCAAAATATACATAATTTTGTTTCTTATTAACAAACCTATCTTTCAATTCTAAAAAGAATTTAATTAGGATTTTCAAATGGATGAACATTAACAATGAAATTCAAAGAATGACAAAAATTATAATTTATTACATCCAGATGAATTCATGCCAAATATGATCTCAAAAATATTTTATAAATTGAAGGAGAGTATCTCTTTAAAATGCAATATTTAACATGGTAAATATGATCTCAAAAATATTTTATAAATTGAAAGAGAGTATCTCTTTAAAATGCAATATTTAACATGGTAAATGTCATTGTAAACAATGTAAAAGTAAAATTTAAAAAACTTGTTTTAAGCATAGTAGTAAAACTATGGAATATTTTGGATAAATATACTAGAACATTTGAAATCCCCTACCATCAACATTTTGAACTTAATTCTTCCTAAGTGGTTATCCTTGATGGTACCTGTTTCAATGAGCCTAAGGTATCAGCAATGTGATTGCTCTAAACTGTTACTATTAAATATATCTTACATATATGATTATTTCATGCCAATGATTAACTGCATCTGTTTAGGCTCATGTGTCATTCTCACGAAGGTGTTGCTGACTTAAACTGCATCTCACCAAAGCAGTGCAGGTTAAGCTTATGCTATACAAACAACTTTTCTCCCCAATTTTTGTTGGCTAACAAAAACAATTTGTGTAGCACTCCACTTCCCCAACTAAAATCGAGAGTAATTCTCTAGACTAAATTTCAGACCAACTAAAGTTGGCAACAAAAGTTGTCCGTTCTGACCAACAAAATTGGTCAATAAAAATGGTTTATGTAGCACTCCTTTGCTAACTTTAGTTGATAAGTAATTAAATAACAAAAGTTGTTTGTGTAGCAGGGTGCTCAGGGCAACTTTTTTGTCAGAGAAATAATTCTCCAACTTTCTAGCAATTATCACATTCAAAATAAATAAACAATTCTAAGCTATAATTGCATTCGTTTTCAGTGTCTATTTCAACTGTTAAATTTAAAGTTAGCTAGTTTATAGAACTAAAAATAATAATAGTCTTGATTCGTAGTTTTAATGTTAAAATAAACACAGGTCATTATGTAGACATTTCTTTTGTATACTTGCATGTCAGCATTAAATTTAAACGATTATCTCATCAAAACATTTGGTTTGTAGTAAACAAAACAATTGGACACTTTAAGAAGTGAAATAATAATTAGATCAATGTAAATTGAGAAGTCAATCATGGCACTGCATGGACGCCTAGAGTAATAACACTCTAGGCGTGCATAGACATTAATTTTGTGGATTGGGTGGGATTTTCATTTTTGAATTTTTTATTGTCGTTATTTTTAAGTGTCATTTTTTAATGTTGTAGTTTATTAATGTCTTAATTTTTTAATGTCTACATTTTTAATTGTTATTGTTGCAAATGGGAATGCCTAACCCTAACCCAAAAGCTTATTTCTTTATTATTTTATAAACCTAAACCCTAACCCAAGTACCAAATGGATGTTGCCTATACTTAAGCCCTAACCAAAAACTATTTTTTCATCATTTATAGACCTAAACCCTAACCCATAAGCTTATTTCTTTATTATTTTATAAACATAAACCCCAAACCCATGTCTCAAATAAATTTTCCTAAACCTAAGCCCTACCAAAAGCCTAATTTTTGCATTAATTTATAGACCTAAACCCTAAACCAAAATCCTATTTTTTCATCATTTTAAAAAACAAAGCCCTAACCTAAGCTAAATATATTAAATAAATTAAATTTATGACATTACAAAATACAATTTTAAAATTACGACATTAATAACTACAACATTAATAAATTATGACATTAATGAACGGTTAAAGTTTCTAATGGGCGACACTAAAAAATTCGACATTAAAAACCTACCCCTCCGGATTCACGTATTATTTAAACAGTGCAGGAAATTGATGCTTGTTTTACTTTCAAAGTAAACAACATCAATTGTAATTTCTTCACTATTACAAAGTGATAAATGATAATCCACTTACCAATGAAAATACGAAACAACACAGTTTATGCATACCATGGACGTCTCTAAACTAGTTTAGAGACTTCAATGATGCATACCATTCTCTAAACGCAATAGCTCCATACTAACCGTTATTTTAATAATGTGATTTCGTTAATTTAGATAGTTTTTTGAGCGATTAATATACACAATAAATACGAGGAAGTTATTATGTAACATTGTCTTCCATTAAAATTAAAGTATAAACCATTTCAGTTTATCACTATTTTATAGCATACTTCGAGAATATGTATTTTATCATTTTGCTCAGCTTGAAAATTTTGCAAATTTTATGATTAAAGAAAATTGTTTCAATAGGAGCATAAAAGAAATATTTGGAGAAATATTGTAGAAATTGATGGTCATGCATATTCCAATAACTTATTAATGAAAAATATTTCATTATTTTAGTTGTACTTTTATGTTATATATGAGCAATATTTCCTAACTTGGGTGGGATGTTTCGTACGAATTTTAGAAATCGACATTTGAGTGGAAATCAAAAACACAAAACAAACAATTGAACAGCACGGTGTACACACACGACGTAAATAAAAAAGTACATGTTATAATACATGAAAATACATGATACATTGCGTTCAGGATTACTGAAATACATGAAATACATACCCGATAGTATGAACTATATCAGGGACTACGTGATTAATTACGTAGTCCCGGACTACATACTCATATATACACGCAAAAATTCGGATACATACATGCTAGTTTTTCGCTACATGCCAATATTCTGGTAGCATGGGCTATACATCCGATTGTTAGACTTCATTAGATTTGATTAGTGTACAAGTCTTTTGTAAATATAACATTATGTATTGAGTTTTTTTGACTTCTTATTCAACTGATAATATGCCTACGTTGTCATAATTTTCACAGAGAAGTAAAGAGATGAACAAGTAATGCAATATTACAATAGTTAGTTTTAATTAAACATGTAACTAAAAGTTCGTATTTTAACATGATTTCACTTCTCCACCTTCAACATCAATGATACAAGCATCTTTCGGGTTGCAGTATAATTAAACATTAAATGATTAATTAGCAATAATATCCAGAAGTTATGTATCAGCATTCACTAGTCAAAGGTCGATTTATAATTATAGCAAAACGCGTATCAAATAATAGACATAAAGAGTAGGGTTAAACAATTAGTCATCATCACTTCACTGCTATTACCATTCTGATATTAAATTATACCATCCAAATTAACCTTTGAAACCACTACAACCATTACCAATTTAGGACTTAGCTAATTACGAACATTTAAATAGCTTTCATGCAATAACGTATTTAGAAAAAAAACTCCGTTAACAATTTATTGATACTAATGAATATTCTGACATGGTATCTCTGAATAAATTTTACAGGTGTACTAAAATCACTTACAGGTCTTAACTTTTCTTTTTTGGTTAGTCAGACGATCAATGTAATTTCAAATTCATCCTTTGGCTCACTTCGGTAAAAAGTCAAGCGATTAACTTTCAGCTGAAAACTTTTTTCCCATAATATTTTTTTGACCTGTTTAAGAACAAAATTGATTATAAATTTACAACTAAAAATTCTCTAAATATAATTCTAATTGAAATTTCTTATATACACTTGATATAGAACAGGTGTCTTTCCATTTGCACTTTTGATCGAAAAGTGAGGCTAACAAGAATGCCTTTAAGCTTGAATTCTGCCACAATCAAAGAAATTTCAATTGCTTAAAAAGAGAGTTTTTTTTGAAAACTGCGTCAGCAAAGAATTACCTTACTAATCAAAGAATTGCTTTGCTAATTACAAGTAACTAAGTACATCATTGTCTTTAACCCATTTTAAAATTAGTGACAAAGAATTATTTAACTACGATAACAAATAATTTTTAAGCTGAAATAACTTACTAAAGCAACCAAGAATTATCATTATGTATACCCCTGCAACATAGACAAAGAAATATTTAACAGTTATAGTGATTTTTTGTACATTTTTTTATATATCGCAGAAACCACTAACTTTAATAATAAATAAATAGATAAATGAATAAATAATAATTAAGAAATAGTATATAGGAAATAGCTGATGAGGGCCATAGTTTCACCACAAAAATAATTAACAGAATACTAATTCCTGACTATTATTTCGCCTGCAATTTGAAAGAATGCCATTATCACAAATTGATCAAAAGAAAAAAATTTTAAATGTATTTTATCAGGGTGAAGGTTGAAATTAATTGATCAGAATTCAAGTAAAACACAGGGAAGATTAAAAAAGTATTATAGTTCACAATTACTTTAGTTGCAAAATGACAACGTTTTCATCAGCCACAAATTAATGCAAGGAAATGCTAGTATTCATATACAAAACTGCAAAAAATCAGTGTAAAAATATATATATATATATATATATGGTTAAATATAAATTATAAAAAAAGTATATATTGAATGAATAAATATATTCATTTAGGGACGCACAAGTGATATAAAATATCATTTAAAAATATAATGGTGTTTGATAATCTCTATATTTAGTGCTTTACAAGTTTAGATCAATTGATGAGATTCGGCTCATGTACCACTGATAGTCTTGAATAATATCTGCTTCTTTTATGGCTCAAGTCTTCTTTTGAAAACACTTCTTCAAAGGATTCTGGTAAATTTTTTCCTTTTGTTTCTGGTAGGTAGAGAAAAGTGGCCACTGATGCAATCAAACTTGGAATAGCAAATACAAAATATACTATGTAATCAGAAATAGAACCCTAAATTACAGTGACTGTCACAAACAAAGTAACATTAGAATATTGCTTTTGAAGTGTACATGGACATTAAATGATGACATATATGTTAAAATAATGAAGTTGTGAAAATGGAAATCCAATTGGACTTTTAAATCAGCCTTTCTTTATTAAGAGATAAAAACATGATTTTCTATTAATATCAAAATGAAAATACAAAAATTCAATAACGGAGCAAAAGTATTGATAAACATTGCCAAAAAATCCTTGAATTTTTTCAAGAAATTTTTTCAATTAAATAAAAATTTAGTTCTAAGTTTCATATTTTCTGAAAAATTTGATTTTTCTAGTAAATAAAAAAAAGTACAAAAACTGGCGCGCAATATATGGGATTTAACATATATAGGGTTTGAATATACATGTAAATTTTTCAAAAAAATTCGCATGTAGTATTATTAGTAAGAACATATATAAATATATGTATACATATATATATATATATATATATATATATATATGTATATGTATATATAAATATGTGAATACAATCTATTGAAAAAGAATGATAAACTACCTAAATTTGCATACAATCTTAAGAAAATCTCGGACCGATAGGACCGCAATGATTGAGAACCGAAGTCCGAACCGGACCACCCCCAGCTCTGATACCCAGTGTAATTATTATTTCTTCAAAAAGAAAACTTATAAATCGGAAACAAATACTGATGTGGTATCTAGTACATTGTCTCGACACCATCAAATAGTCGCAATTGCATAATAAAATTTAAAAGGATAATCTATAACAATAATAATCCAAATGTAAAGATGATAAAGTTGAAGGATAGAGACAATGAAAGAATTTGATTGGAGCTGTTAGGCACAGAATAAAAGTGTATGAAAAACAATAGTTATTCTAATGTTTGCTTGTTTTTGTGATCAGCTACAATTGTTTTACTAAGTAGATAGAAAATCTAGGTCTTTGTTGTGCAACATTTCACATAGAATTAGAAGAAGAATGGGATAAATGGGTTTGTATAAATATATCTTAAATTAATTAAAATAGAGGTGAGGCACAAAAACACCAATTTCCAATGCTTTCACAGTGAACACAGGAGTTACCCAACTGCTAAAAATCTCCACTTGCCAGTTTCAAAGGATTCCTTGTCAAACAAAGGTGGAGCTAACGGTTAAAAATATATTTCTGTTTCTCACCAGGGTTCCAAGCGTGAAAAGGGTGGCAGAGTTTTGCAAAAAGTTTGCACAATGATGAAAAACAACGCCTATAAATTGTAAGCCTAATTGCTTCACTGAGGATAAAAAATGAGAGACATTCCGCGTCAGTTGAGAATAGATAGTTCAACAACGGTTGACGTCATAGCACTGGTATTGGGAACAATTAAAGTGTATGCAACACAATTAAAAACCAATCGTTCATTTGCCTTGACAGCGTGAAGATATTATGAAATGTGCGCCGTTGCAAAGCGATTATTGTCTTAAAAGAACACAGAAATGGCGCCAATAACTTACTTATTATAAAACATAAATCTCAATACCACCTGAGAGATACATCAACCATCTAATTAATTAACGGTGACCTCCTAAATCATCCAAGCAGTGTCTATTCATCATCAACACTCATCCACGATGTGGTCATTATAGGTCTTACTCCAAAGAGTCCAAAGCCTATAGGCACCTTTTATAGTGGGCCACAGAGGTGTAAAAATATTGAATTTTATATTTATTGATTTAAAAAAATCAATTATTTTTATTTCTAGATTCATAATTGAAAAAAACCGACTTAGGTGAAAGTGAGACTTTAGATTCACTTAAGAGTTCTTCAATCTTTGGCTATGGATGATACACCGACTGCGTCAATTCTAGGTTCTGATTGAAAAAGGTCTGTAACTTGGATTCAGCAATTGTATTAGTGTGCCCTTAATTAAATTGTAGCCAATGATAGAGAAGAAGCGTTCAACATCAATTAAGAAGTTGAAGAAAATACTTGAATTTTCATTGGCTAATGAATGTTTTGCCCAGATATTTTAATGTCAATTTTGATTAAGCAGATATTTTTGCCTAAAATCTTTGAATCGTTTCAAGCACTTATTGTCTGGTTAAGGCTTCCTGATTTTTCTAAAGCAAGTAGATTTGAAGCAATATTGTTGAGTGTTCACTAGTTTTTTTCATAAAATAGTAAGAAGGTAAAAACTCAAGCTCAATGCATTCTTGATCTTTCATTAAAAGGCAGGCCTTATGTGCAGCTGATTTCGCCTGTTTTAGTATGATTTCAAGATATTTATAACTCTCCACCGCGCTGATTTTCGGTAGAGACGAGAGCTAAAATTGAGAAAATTCGTGTTAAGTTAAATGGATTAATTAGTATATTCAAAGACACTGGTATTATAAAATTGATATTTGTTACTTCAACAAAATCAGATACGAAAAACATTATTCTTAGTATTTAGTGGTTATCCGCGTTGCAACGTGTAAACAAATTTTAAAATTTAGATGCATAAAAACTTTATTTGTATACAATATTGAAAATCTAAGATTTAAATATGTAAGCATTTAAGCAGCTTAAAATTAGGACCCCATTGACAACAAATGATTGGACCTCAAAATGAATACCAAAGAACTGAAAGTTGAATTCGACGGGGATAAAATCTGACGGCCTACGTTTGAAATTAAAACATTTAAAAAAAGTCATTAATATTGAAGGTGGTAAGGTTATAGACTACTATGATTCAAAAACCTCCTTTGCTTTCAAACTATGAATTTAGTTGGTGAGAAATACAGATGTGTAAATTAGGGTTCTGTGGGACCAGGATTTTCTTGATCCCAGTCCACTTATTCCCATTGGATTCGGTCTCAGTCCCATGAAATTTTCTGATACCATATTACCATTGGCCCCATAGCATAACTTCTATTTTGTCCAAAAGTAGCAAAATTTATTAGTAATATTCTGAAATCCGTGCTCCTAAGAAATTTCATTTTTGGTCATAGTCCAATACTGGTCCCGATTCCATTGAGTATTTTTGATCCGAGGTCCGAGTCCCATGGGAATAGACGGCCCCACGGAACCATGCTGTGGATCCTGAAATCATTGATGAAATGACAACATTTGTTGAGACAAAATAAAAACCATTAACGCATTGACTGTTACAGCCAAATTATTGAATTGACCCACGGGACCACAATTATATGGATTTATTTTTTAATGCATTCCATATCAAAATATCATTTTGATTAAAAACACCTGAAATAATGTGAATGCGTGGCGCACTTGGGACATATGTATCCAATATATGGATACATGGGAGTCAATGTGCTAAAATCACGAAAACCATATCATTGTTGGAAAAGTTTAACTGCTCAGAATAAGCAATTATAAATAAAATATTGAAATATTCATATGGGAATTTGTTTATGTATTTACACAAAAAGATTAGGAAAAACTCAATTATTTTTGAAAAATAAATACTATAGAATTTAGTTTAAAAAAAATTTAGAGGTCGAAGAACGTATAAAACTTGTTCTGTTGAAAAAAATGGAAATTTGGAGTTGTTGAAAAATGGAAGTAAAAATTAACGAGGAACTTTTTCAAACAAAATTTCATTAAAATTCTTGTAAACAACAGTTCAGGAGAACAATACAATAGCGAAACACTTGAACAAAAGAAAAACAAAATGTTTAATAGATGTTTTGTTCATTATTTGGTGGTTAAAAATCTCAATCCCGAATTAATAGCTTTCATGTATTGTGTCGATGCAATTACGAATGCAGTGCCAAAGTTCAACGCTACACTGCGCATTTTCACCCAGCTATTGTCAAGTGTCATCACACCTCGCAAAATTAAAAACTTCAAAAGGCCCAAATGGATATTGAAAGATGAAAGGGTTTTTAAAATCCAATAGATTCAAAGCTTAAAACTATAAATTATTAGCATCTTTGGAGGAAAATCGTTTTGAAACAGTCAAGGCTCAACAAACTTAATTCATTTATAGTTATTTTATCGATGGTGTAAAAAGGCTTTACTAGTAATTAAGAATTTGTATGCTGTTCAAAGCATGTAGGCATGTGGAATAATAAACATCATTGAAGATTCTGTTCTTATTCAAAACCTATAATCGGAACTTTCAGCGATCACGACCTCAAAACAAGCTCTTGACAATACAAACGTGTAACCATTTGTGGATACCAAGATCTAAGTAAACCCAAATTATACTTCGACAAGTTCATCAAAGTAACCACAATAGTCTGGAATTTCTTATAACGTAAGTTATTATTATGACTTTTTATTGGAAGTTCCAACTAAATGGAAAGATCGTTGTTAATACTCTCATACATTTTGGTGCTCAAAACGAATTTTTAGAATACAACAATTCATTTTAATATTAATGTAAGATCATAGAAAAGTTTTGATGATCGAACATAAAAAGTTATTTCTTCTGGTAAGTAATTAGTTTGGTCAAATCAAACTTCGAAACAGTTTTAAAAAAACAAGAATAGGTGACAAAATTTCATTTGACATTAGACATTCGTTGTAAAAAATGAAATATATTCTGAACTGAGCAAAATCATTTTATGTGTCAAAGTTGTTAATTAAAAGATATAGAATGTCTTAAAACAAAGGTTATTATATTATCGGTATTTCATGCAGGTAACTACCACTCTAGAAAAATCCGAATAATTGATCGGCGGGGATCGCATCGCAAAATAACAAAATTTGACAGGAACAAGATACGAGATATATAACAGAGCAGAGTTGGCCCTCAATAAGCAAAAACGAAAATGGAATTGCATTCATGTTACTTTCCAAATGCATTGTATTTACAAACATCTTGAACATTTGTAAACAAAAATAAGAAATTAGCATTTGAATACTGAAATATATTTAGATCAGGAAAACTTTCTAGTTTCCTTTAGAGAAGAAACATGTGACACAAAGACTTCGCAATTAGAATATAAGTTATAATTTTAGTTAAATTTCTATAATTATAGAACCATTATCTATTTAGTTAACGTTGTACTTTACATTTCAAACGGCTGTAGAAAATTGATTTTAACTGAAAAATAATTTTTGATTTCAAGCGGTTTGAATAAATTATTTGTTTAAGCCGATTAAATTAATAAGTCATGCTAATCCATTATTTGTGCAGTACAATAAAAGGTCTGCCTTTGAAAGAGTAACAGTGTATTTGTTAAAACGGTTGTGTTTCAAAAATTGAAAAATAGTGCGTCAAATTAATGACAATGCAGCCGGACTCTAAACCTGCAACTGCATTTTGGTTTTTTCAGCAGATACTTAAAACGAATCTTTTGATAAAGGTTTGACCCATTTTTTCTAATAATGCATAACTTTCTTTACATAGTAGAGATAATTTACATGGCCTAATTAACACATTTTTTCAAAAAAACTTTAGAAAGTTTTCTGTTACGCGCTTAAACTCCGACATAAACGATAAGGTAGATTCATATATTCAGTTAGAACGGGTGCTTAAAATAATATGCATCAGTGCCACACTTCGGGTAGTCAACCATCTGCATTGCATAAGCAAAAGAAATTTTTGATGTATAAAAATAAGAATGTCGGGTACTTGACGGTGTCTGAAATTAAGAAACNAACAAATTTCAATAAGCAAATGTAAAACTTAAAAATATATTCCCAAAAAATGATGTCTTATGCTGTTTATATTGTAATTCTAGTTATATTTTCCGTTAATGAGACAAATTAAGATTGTTAAGAAAGTGGCTAACTAATAAATTTTGGGATTTTACAAATTTCTATTCTTCAAACAATATTTGATGATCAAAGAGATATTTCAGTAACAATTGGTGAATTACCTATAATTGAAAACAGCATAATCCAAAGAATCCCAAATCGGCCCCACAAGTTGCCGTGAAGTTTTTGCTGATCTTTTCAACAAAAAATAAAAAAAAACTATAAACAGATCTTTGATGAAGTTGTGCTTAGACAATTAATAAAATGAAACATCTGNTCTTATATCAAGTTTTGAAATTTGTGAATACGGAGTTGACATATTTTGCATATAATTTTTCGTGAATAAAATGTTTCAATTTTTATGCATAAATTATAGAAACCACATTTCTAACAATTATTCATGACTTAATAGAAAAAACCGGTAGTATTTTACTTTAATATTGACGTAAAATACTTTCTTAACGGCAAAAGCAAAATTGAAAAATTTCATCATGATTGGATTTGGGTAACAAAAATTTTGACTTCGAATAAAATATTGGAAAAGATAGATAAGCGCAATAAATTACATATTTTAAAGATTTATTAAAAATCTTCCAAATAATCATGGTAATTTTCGAAGAACTCCCTCTAACAAAATGAAAAGCATGGACATCATTGGTAACTTTTTAAAGAAACCTCGAATAAAAATTAATTTTTTTTGATAGATTCTAGAAAACATATTATTATTTTTATCAAATATAGGAGAAATATTAGAAAATATAAAATTATAAAATATACTGAAAAATTAATCTATTTTGAATAAATAGACGCAGCTGGTACAATATTTTAACACTGAAAGCCCCAAGAGAGTATCTACTCAATGGCAATTTGTTTATTCGAACTGGTAGTTTATAATTAAATTGAAAATTTAGAACTGTTTGTAAGATTTATCTTTAAAATGAAGACCTAATTGGTTGTCAATAAATAGCATTGGAACTTTCTTCCATGTTACTTTTTTTACAAAAATAATAAACTGAATTGAGAACATAGTAAGAACACAAAAATGAAGAAATAGAGTAAACCTCAATTAAATAATTGAAGTATACTAAATTCATTAGAAATTTTTAAAATTGAAAAAGAAGTGCACTCTAGCCCTTTAATTAATGAAATAATTTTAATATTAGAAACCATTATTAAAGCAAACAGAGCATCTCAGCCAGCAAAGAGAGTGGTTTCGCTAAGCTAACTGAAAATGGAAATTTCCTTAAGAATCACGCGCTTTTGAACATTTGACAGCCGATTACGTTTTAGTGACATAATTAAAGTTCAAACAATTCGTAATTACGGATGGAAGAAGAAACTCTTTTACGCAAAGAGAAATTATTGCTGTGTATAATTATGGAGTATTTTGGGGGCTTTGTTCATGTCAAGCAGAAGTCTATTTTGAGAAATCGTTAAATTAACCATTTTTGATGTAAGTCCTAGAAATTAGGCTTCTGAACAAACTAAAAATAGTTGAGAACAAGATCAAATAATTCATGCCATTTTCATTAAAAAAAACCGCATCTGTACAAATTCCATTACAATGCCTTTTAAATAAAATTCGATTTCCAAGAAGTTCAAATAAATTAGAGTTTTGTATATTTGAACGACTTCCAAGAATTTAAAAAATTTGTCAAAAAACGATTTTTCAAATAATCAAAATTCGTAAGATAACTCAAACTTCATGGATTGCAGACCACATATTCAGTTGATATACAGACTAAGCCTACACCAATTTTTCAATTCACTTGACTCCAATGTAAATGGTGTTAGTTCACATTCTCCCAGAAGGCCAAAGTTATTTGACGATCATTACATAACCACGGCCACTTATTTAGATACGAATGACAGACAAAAGTCTTGCGTAATATACTTTAGAAGAGAGAATATGCAAATTTAAAAATATGGCTTAAAATAATTTATGTAAAAATATAAAAAATATGCATTTCTCAAGTTTACTATTCAAAACGGAATTCCTCAAATTTTGGATTTCTTATTAATTTCTTGAAACTTTGTGATGATTTAGATCGAGTTCTCAAATCCAAAGAAAATCATTGATAAAATACAAAAAATAGCGTTGAAATATTTTTCAATTCTCAATTCTTCAAAGAAAAATCTTTTAAAAAAGGAGGGAAAACGGTTGTTTCAGAAATGACTATTTAAAAAACTTGGCGGTTTCAAACATTTCAGAAAACAAAATCAATTATAGAAATGAGAAAGGTTGAACATTTTGATTTTTTTTAAATTAAGAATTCCTCAAAGTTTAAAAACCTTAAAAGCTACTTAGTATGAAAAATCCAAAATGAAAACTTGTAAATAATTGGCTTAAATAAAAAATTTTACGATATAATTAATTATCTTAATGAGCTCACTAGAAACTTGTTGAAATTGGGAATGTCTATAAATTCAAGTGGAATTTGAAAGTATTTTAAAATGATATTCAAAAAAAAAAAATGCTTGAAAAATGAAATAATAATTAGCTTATGTTCTAGGAAATGCTTAGATTTGATGTACAATGTTGATGTAGCATTAACTAAGTCAAAAAATCAACATTTTTAAACTTTGAACTTAAAACAAGAACAAGGAACTGTGAAAACATTGGATTTTGTACAAAATCCCCACATTCTAATGTAGAATAAGAAGTTATGGAGATACCAAAACTAAAATTTAAATAGCTTAATTACCACAAATGAAAAACAAAAAATTAAAAAACTAAAATATACCAGTTAATTTATATATAAAGAGAAAATGAAAATTTACCGCGGCCATGAAAGGGGACCAAATGCAGGCGGAAGGTGAAAAGCTAAGCATTTGGGGTCCTTTAGAAGCACTGTTAGATAATCGACTAACCGTTGGGAAGAAGTGACTACAAATGTGTTACGCATCAAGCGGCGAGAGACGGTATAGAGGAAAGAGAGTAGTGTATTTCCCTCCATTCTAGTAAGCGGCTTATTTTTAAAATACGCATTAAATTTATTGAGGGCTAGTAAAATAACAGAGCAAATAATTTGATATAAACGAAGGTGGGGCATTATAATCAATACTAGTCTAATAAGGTATTATTAAATAGCGGGAAAACGTCTTAAATATTTAAGCGGTAAATTAAGTAGAAATCATTTGGAGAAGACTGCCAATTTTACTCATAAATCAGGAATTATTACAAGTTATTTATAATTCTCAGACACTTATATCCTATGAATCCAAAATTCAACAACTATAGTCTATTTAAACATAATTCATACACAGCCATTGTGCGCATGCAAGGAAAACAATTTTCCGCGCACTATTTCATAGTAATTCAAGAATACACGAGAAAATGGATGAACCACATATTGAAACAAGGTCCGCAAATTATCTGAATACCCACTACTCGAGTATCATATTAGGAAATTTAAGGATGAATAACTGATTCTACTATTATTAAAAAATTTATAAAAAACTATGTTTGAATCTGCTTAGCAACTTCTAAAAGTTTGCAAAAGCAGTGAGACATTAATAGAAACTTTTATACCGTAAGGAGCCACAAGTTCACTAAAGGAATTGAGAATTACTTTCACTGATACCGTCTGTTGTTGACCTTTCAAAATAAATAAATGACTACGATGAAAACTTTTAAAACACTTTGAAAAATTTTAGGGAGATTTTCAGTTGTTGCTCTTCAAGTACATTATAAAATCGAATATAAAAATAGTGTACTCGGAGAATGTTTGATTACTGTTTAAGTTTTGAAGGTGATCGTAACATATTCACTCGTAAATGTAAAAATAGAATTCGCAGGGACATCAAATTGAGCAAGTGTTAAGTACTTCAAATTCATGAAATATTTTAATGAAAATATGGGGTGATATTAAAATTGAATACTTTGCATTTTATGGAATTTACAAGATATTAACAAACGTTTAGTGGTGTCGGAAATGGATTTCAGATGTGGAGATATTGTAACTACATACCCTCTAAAAATACTAAATTTTTAACGGAAACTGACACAGTTAAGAAATTTTTATTATGCATTTGCAAATTTATAGAAGTGTATATTAGAAAACTACATGCAAACAAAATATTTTAATAAACATATTCTGATGTTATATTGTTTCGACGTTACAGCAAAAGATCATAACAAAATGTAAATATAAGACCCAAATTGTAGTGATCATTGAACCAAAAATTTAATCTTAAATTACGGGGCACGCACATAGAAGTTTTTGAAGCAACAAGTTGCAGGAAATTGTAAGAAGTTGAGACCTCGATTTTTGTTTCAAAACGCGGTAAAAACTAAATAAATTTGTGAAAATTTACGGAAAAATTTCACATACCCTCGTGATATTTAACAATAGTAGAAACTCATTATACAGCGGATGAAAGTCAAGGCAAATTCTACCAAATCAATGTTTGCAAGTAATTTAAGTCTTAAAAGTGGAATAACCTCGAAACTATTAGATATATGATATTAATTAAGCAACATGAAAGAGTTTAAATTAAGTCATTTAATCATATCAAAGTTACCAACGTATCAATAAACCATCATACATAAATTAATATTGTGCAAACAATGTAAATAGCGCAAGTAGGTGCCAACAAATGAAGCCTCCGCATGGAATAAGTTATACGAAAAAATTACTAAAGGAATAAAGCAAAGAGCTACTAAATAAAAGTATACATTTAAAAAATTTAATCAGGAATGCCTTTTTAAACCAAATTATATATATATATATATATATATATATTTATTTATTTATTTATATATATATATATATATATATATATATTTATTTATATGTACTTTAAAGTCGTTATACTCTTAAAAGTATAGTTGTATTAAACAATGTCTGTGAAAAAAAAACCGAAAAGCCCAGTGATACAAAGAGGACCAAAATATCAAAAAATATCAGGGATGTATGGAGAGTACTGAACATTGAAAAAATTAAGATAACGATTTTCTTAGATCTACATGTCTTCAGCTGCATACAAAAAATAAGGTGAGGGGCTCTGAAAAGTAATAAAATGTTCAATTCTATTCTATTTCATACAATGACAGGCTAAATGCATGTTTACCAAGAAAAGTTTAACAGACAGGACAAACCATTTTGAATCAATACTTCAATTGGGGACTAATAAACAAATATTATTGTGATTGCGTCAACATCTCGAGACAAAGCATTTACCTGAAGATGAGGATATACGTATATTAAGTAATCAATATTCAAATAATTTTGCATTTTACTATACACTCATAGGTCTCCCTTAACCCTAGTTAGGTCAATGTTGGCGTGAATGTCTGCGCCATTGATGTACATTTGTATATATATTTAACAGAATAAGTGAAAAAGTTCCTGTTCTTAAAACATTGAATTCACGCAATTTTAAGCCTTGAGTTTAGCAATGCAATCATAGCTCATAGATACGTATATTTGCTATGATCAATCATGTATTTTCAGGAACTACTAAATGCTTCTGAAAGACTTAAATAACAGGTTTTTTTTGGTAAAAACTGTAAGAACAATCTTTTAACTATTCCAGAAATTTACAATATGTTAAAATATCGTTAAGTGTGCAACACTGTTTTGGCATCGCAATTGACCTTAGAGTTTGGATTGCGCAATAAAGTTCTACACAACAGAGGTGCGTTTAGGATTTTTAAAACAGGGGAAGGGAGTTACACCCAGTTTTACAGAAAAAAAATTATAAACAAAAAGTTTTTTGAACAAAAGTAAGCTTACACAAAATTCAATCGATTGATGACATCTTGAATTAAATTGAACTATTTTCAAATTTGAGGAAGAGAACATTTTTCTTAAGGGTTCGCAGCAGCCCAAAGGGGGAGGCGGCGGCGGTCGCCCTAAAAGCGCCACTGATAGACAACCCTAACACAAATGTATTTTTTATGCAAACGCCTATTAAAATGAAATGTTATAATGAGATACAAAGAATTGCAACGTCATAAGCATGCTATTTAAAACTCAATTTTACAAACAATTAGTGCACAAGAAGTGGATAAGACTAAATTAAAAATAATGCACCAACAGCCATTATATACTACTTCACAATTTTAGTGCGCGAATATAATTTAAGTTTTAATTGATTTACTAAAATTATATAATTATGATAGCTACAATGACATGACGTCAATATATTTTACTCAAACGATGTAAATTTATTTGCCTAATTAATATCTTGCGTTTCGCAGAATTAATTTCAATTAATTTATTACGACTAAAATGTCGATCACGTGACTGTTAAAAAATTTAAGAACCGCCATGTTAATATAAACCAGACTGCGATGGAAGTTATACTTATACTCACTTTCGATGTATATTTTATTATAAATGATTGCTAACACAAAAAAACTAAACTTCCAAAATGATATCGTTTGACCTCCCAAACTATATACATATACATATATACAGTAGATGTATACATGTATACAAATTCCTCAGCATTTAATGAATATTAATTTTTAGCAAAAATACAATCGAAGTTTCAGGAAATTAAGTCAAGAAAACTGCTATTTTTATATGATTGCATTTTGACATTAAAGGCAAAAATAGGCAGAATAAAAAAAGTGGTTCGCCTTGTCAAGCTTTAGGCGACGGATCACGAAATTTAACTTGAAAATCATGAAGTTGTCAAAAAAAGATTATGGGCAGACAAGAGTCATCAATATATTTTTCTTTAGAGTACTAAATCTTGAACAAAGTTGACAAGAATATTTCACTTGAACTTTAAAAAATATATTTTTCATTTGGATTCAAGACAAAATTAACAACATGACGTAAACCCGCGTGTACTAATACAGGAAATTGTTACTAAGCCAACAACAACTTCAATGTACAAAAGAATTTTACTTAATGCAAATTACAGCTTCAATGAAAAGTTTACTACTTTACCGCAATGAAATCAACAAAAGAAGGCGAGACAAAAGCCATGTTTTTTAGAGAAAACTCCAATGATAGTTAGCTCGCTTTCAGAGACGCACAGTATGAAGAACAAAGCGTCGCCATTGAAAAAAATAACTAACTATCAAGAGAGTTTATAACTCAAGTCAGTAAATCAAGTCTTTGTTACAGGACATTGTGTGTACAATAGAATCAAAACAAAAATATCACCAATCATCAAAAAAGCAATTAGGTTTCTTAATTGAAAACCTAGTGAGATAATAGTTTGGAAATGTGCAGTCTGAAACAAATGATTATTCAGCACCACGCTTACATGTATTGTTAACCTGAATTTGAACCATTTATTATTCTTAGAAAAAGTTAATACGGTTATATTCCCTTATAAATATATTTATGATTCAGAAAGTAATTGTAATAGGGCTGATTGAAAAAAACTTTTTCGTATTTTAAACATGTTTAAACAATGCTTTAAGAACATGCTTTTTTACAAATTTTTATTCAAATACATTCAATTCAATAAAAAGTATGCCACTTGATAAATCTTTAGACCGCAGTAAAAACAATTACCGTGTACCTCTTCCTATATTTGACCTTTGTCCAATTATGAAATAAAAAGTGTGGCACCCACCCTCAAAGCCCCCCCCCCC
>CABFPE010000010.1:472347-500313 GCA_900660155.1 Hofstenia miamia | reverse complement strand
TATATATATATATATATATATATATATATATTGTCTAACGTTTGCACCATACAACATTTTTCACCTGTGGCAACCACCAAACAAATTTAACATAAATCATGGTTGAAACCGGTCTACAAAAATAGTGACTCAACCACTTCTAAATTTTCATGCCGGTTGACCGTCCGGTAGACTTGTGTGGGTCTTAGGGATACAACCGGTAGGAATTATATCCCAACTTCCAAAATTGATTAGCTCCCAAATGAGCTTTTTGTTCAAATATCTCGACCCAACCCAACCGGTTCCAACCTACATAGGATATCCAATTACCAAGGGAAAGCAACAAGAATAAGAGATATAGTAAACGCTGTGTAAGATTGCAAATAATGGCAAAATGAAAGTCTGCATTGAGACTTCAAACAAATGGCGCTTTGTGTATTGATTATATCTCATTGGCTACCGAAAGACATTGAATAACTTTGAAACAGAATTTATTTTGGAATCCATATCTTTCGAGATAAACAAAGATGATACCCCAGTACATTAAAATAATTGAAGCAAGGAAACGTTGATTGGAATAAAAAATCTAGAAATATTCTGATAAATTTAATAAAACTGGTTGTTAACTACAAAAGTGAACGAATTCCAAAAGAAAACAAATAAACCAAGAAATAGTCTCAAAACCCTCTTAAAATAAAGGAGAAAAATTATATATCTCGAATAAATTTACGTCTCATGATTTATGAGTACAATAGCCAAAAACTAAAAAAGGTTTCAAAATTTCGCAAATAAAGTTATACGTTGAAATTTAAAAATTTATCTCTGAAATTCTAAATTGTGCGTGAGAACAAGCTTCTTTTCTTGTTAATAGCCGATAAATCGATTGATAAATTCAGGCGCGATCTTACAAAATTTTGAACAGGGAGGGGCGGCGGTTTAATTTTTTTCTTAAAATTGTTATAAAACGATTATATTTATTTTATTTATTTGCAAAATCTATTATATATATATATATTTATTTCAAAATCTAATCATATTTTATAAAAAGTGCAATAAAAAGGGTTTCCATCTTATGAAAAAACACTAAGAAATATTTTTTATTACAATATTCACATAAAAAAGTTCGCAATTTCATATAAAAAGGAGGGGCGGGCGGCCGTCCCCCTAAAACAGCGCCTGGTTAAATTTGATCCGTCGGTTTTCGGTTTCAGTTGGTTATTATTTGAACGGTCTTAAAATGGGATTTCGTCATGGATTCACATAAGACCAGAACATTTAAGACTTGGTACAAAACGTATTCGGACCACATAGAAAAAGATCATTAAGTTTTGATATCGCGGAACCCTATAGATTAATATCCCTAAACAATAATAAATTTATAAAGAAAATACCATTTTTATAGAGAGAGGTGGTTAATTAGGAATGCATTAGTATTGAATTCAGCGACATTCCGATCGCTTACACACAAAAAATAATTGTTTCATTTTCTCTATAGTTCACATTCCTACAAAGGACATTGTTTGTTTTTGCATTTTCTCAGAGAGTTTCGTTATTTAGACATCAAACTGAAAAATATTCTCGAAAAGCAATATGAAATACAATAGTGTACAAGCAAAGTGCAGTTTCGACAAATGAAAACATGCAAGAGCTTTACTTATTATAATAAACTACAAACATACTTCATAGGTTGGAATCCGCAATATATCATCTTCCCCGCTCTGCTTGTGAAAATGAGGACTCACTAACTTAAGCAGTTGATTTTGAAGAGCATTTGGGTCACGCAAGCCGATGAACGGCATGCTTGTTGATGTATAATCCGAAGAAGCCAAACCCATGTTTTTGGGATGAAGTGGATTAACATCTAAATATAAATTCTTTAAGACCTGATCTTACATTTGCATCACATTCTTATGATCAATCAATGACCATGATCACTCGTATATGGAATGGATTAAAGCACGTTACATACGTATAATATGCACTAGTGCAACGTTTTCCCCAGATAGATGCTAACGAAAGGAGCACGAGGCTTCGCGAGAAATAATTCATCCAAAAGCTCCCATAATAATCAACAAATTTTTGCAAAATTTGCATGGTGCCCTCAACTACAATGAAAATTTCGCATTTTAATAAGTTAATTATATGGTGATTGTGCTACTGATGCACTTTTGTGATCAATGCATCGCGAGGGCCCTCCGAACAATGTACGATATTATCAAAGGCTCCAAGTGTATCAAAAATTTGAGAACCCTGATTCACTCGGGCATATGCAGTAGTGAAAAAGCCCAGACGTATAAAAAATACTAATAAAAAAGAAGTGAGCAAGTTGGTATTTTAAGTAAAGGATAGTTCGTTTTATGTAAACAATAAAAAGTTGATTTATTTATTAAATTTCCCGAACTAAACAAAATAAATAAATTCTTTAGATTATGAACAAATCAATGTTGAAACGCAAAAGAATTAAATTATTAGGTCTTTTCTAACTAACTAACTTTAGAAATGTGTACTGAAAGTCGTCTCAAAAATGGTCTATAACTTCCTAACAAGGTTAACAAGAGAAGAGTAATTAAAGGAGATTCCCAATGTAAACTAATAATACAATGAGTAAGCCGTACTTTAAAGCTAAATTATTAACATAAAAAAACTCTTTGAAGAGTATTTACAAATCAAATACGATTTATTACAATTTCCTCAAGTGAAAGAGATTGTAATTCGATCCAATGGTTTGAATGTAATATTATTTCAGAACTTGTACGATTCTAAAATTAGTGACAAAGCTAGTGCTGCCCACGTAAATGAAGAGTAATAGTTCAAAACAATGGATTCTGGTGCAACAAGAAACCAGGAACATTTTTCAAAATCAACAAAAAATAAGATCTACTTTATGGTTAATGGTTCAATGTACACTAGATCGCTGAGAGTATTTGACAATAAATTTAAATAAAATATGACTGCATTCTTCAATGTTCTTTGTCGGATGTTGTTTATAAAACCATCATAGCTGATGTTCACTCACTTAAAAATCTATTTAAAACCAGAGGAGGTGGAAATGGCCGAGTAGGGCTTGGGCCAAAGAATTGGAAAAGACGGGCCGAAATTTTTTCAAAAACTGACAATTACGCAAAAAGCGTATGCAAGTCGACGTAAATGCAGTGTTGAAAAATAAAATTTACCATTTTGTAGTTTTACATTAGTACCATATATGTAGATATTATTGAAACTATCTAACATACCAAATTTTGGTCCAGCAAACAAAACAATTATAGAAAATTTTTAAAAAGTATTATAAAAATGAGCACAAAATGGGACGAACTATCATTATTTTAAATCGGCCAGATTTGCGGCGGACTTAAAGTTTCCTGGCCGGGTTTGAGCCTGAATTTTGGACCCATGTCCATTTCTGTGAAAAGCTGTTCAATCAACAAGAACGATATATAAATATGTGAAATTGTTTTTCAAATAGCTAAATAAGCACCCTATACAATGCATAGATAGTAGATCATTGTTAACATAGCATTATCAAATAAAGAACGTCTCAAGTGCAAAAGCAATTTACCAACCACTTTAGATTCAATATGGCCTCGTGCAATATTATAAGCATAGAAATCAATATCAGAAGATATGATTAAAGTGATTATTTAGACGAGCCTAGATATCACGTGACGTCTATTTGAAATAAATTTTTCCAAATCTAAATTTAGAAACTTTTCAACGTCTTTTACTCGACGATAAATACCCTATTGAATTTAGTGAAATCATTAACAATCGGAAGGTTAAAAGAAGGTTCCACTGGACCAAAGATGCAGTATTGTTGATAATGTAAATAAAAAAATATATGAAACTGAGCACGCCTTTATTAGGAAAAGTTGATGAAATATTTCATTAGTTTGTGTGTCTATGTAAATAAAGTTTAAATGAATAATGTGATGCAAGAATATGTCATTAATACTTTAATAAATTAATGTAATTGAATAATATTTAGGCAATATTTATTGGAATGATTGTGGAAGTGTTTCGGGTACACCTTGAACCCGCTATTGAATGAGACAAATGCTTGGTAGGTTTCTAGTAAACAATTAATTTGCTTTGACGTAATATTTGAGATTCACTCGCAGGTATGTCTGTGGATTGGGAACGTTGTAGATATTTGTGGGGGATGTTTTTACATTTCTCGCCAGAGCAGTTACTGTAAGGCATCAAAATGAACTCCAAATTTGGAGGTTAGGCTACCAGCCAAACTACGCTAAGCTAAGCACAATTGTCCAATCAATTAAATGAAATTCAATATAATACAATGTACATTGTAACGCATGCGTAATTTTTCTGACTTCTTTTGTTCGATTGTGCCGTGGGATGGTGTGGGGCATTACAGTGTGGGGAAGAGAGTCCTTTCTGGGGAATTGTGAGGTGTGTAAAAACAATTCATAATGCAAATTATGTTGTTACTCTTAGACATGCATTAAAATAATAGTAACGAACGTTAAAGTGTATCGTGTCAACCTTTTACATAAGGGAAAAAAATCAATTTAATTTGCATACATGCAGTAGTAAGTAAATCCATAAAATTTCTAGTTTCACACATGGATTTCATAAGTCACTAAATCGGGGATGGAGTTAAGATTATTGTTAGAATTTTTTCCAGGAAATCAAAGTATTTAGACATGTTGGAATTTTCATGCAGTTAGGTAAGTGAAATAGCAATTTCACAAATTCAATGAAATTTAGGCATTTTATGAGAACCCTAATGTCACAATCTCACATGAATATTTACAGCCCATCGCATCAAACAAAATCATTTTGGCCCAAAATAATTGGCCATCTTTGACAACAAAAACTCGAAAAACAAGATTCTAGTTTAGGAACTACATTTCGTAGGTAAATGTATAAAAACAAATGAGTTGCACGACATGTCGTTGCACCGTCAAATATCAAAATATTTATGGAACGAAAAAATTGAAGATGTGGTTTGAAAAACAGATTCAATATAGTCTATCTTGGATAGCAAAACTGCAAGAAATTTGTACTTCATGCATCACTGAGATCAAAAGATAACAATATTCGAGTATTGACAAGTGATGTGATTCAAATACTATCGGATATTCCCTTCAATGAAGATAGTCAACCCAGATATTTATTTAAAAAATAACTCCCTAAGTCTCAAATACACCGCTGGATAAAGAATCGTCTTTTGTTTCATATTCATGCTTAATTTGCGACGCCTGGATGAAATCGTCTGGCCGCGAAGTCCTCGCGTATAAGGTGGAACGGCTTCAGACTCTGCGTACGATGCGCCCGAACTGGGAAACTCACTTAAATATTATGGATTAAATAAAACAGTGTTGTGTCATTTATAAAAACGCTTTCTGACAATAGGTTATTTATTGTTAAAGACAAACGCAGAAAATGTGAAGAGAGATTGTTGGAACGGGATCTTAACAAGTAAAAAATCTTTTATTTTTTGTAATGATAAGCTTGAAGTTTGTAAACAACGAAAACTACCATTCTCGAAAAATAATTATCCATTTATTAAAGTCAGAATGCATAGATGGGATCACAAAATGCGAATAACAATTAGAACGCATCTCGGTTCTTTAAAAATTCTCTCGATCAATAGTCTACATTGTTAAAAATATGATTGTAACTTAATCTAAATGAAGAACATTCAGTGGATCGTTATTAAACAATATACGCCAAATAAATTAAAAATATATTAAAAAGCATAATAAAAATTATTTCTGCCTTGCAAGCGCCATTTTTAAATACAGGAATATAATTATGGCTAATCTCTTGACGCAAATTTGTCATTAAATCTTGAAGCTTTGAAAATTACTCCTTATGAAGTACAAACGAAAAGTAATTGGATAAAAGTACGACGGAAGCAACATTAATTCAATAAATGCTCTTACAAGGTTATTATGTATGCACTCAGGGTTGAGGGAAATCGACTCTTTTCAAGAAAATCATTTTAAACGTTTGAGAATTCAAGAACAGGATCTAAACTGATTTTTCAGAAAAAACCAAAGGAATATATTTTAAGGCCGGGGGGTCATTTCTGGATTTCTTATAAGGCAAAATGGCTTAAAAAACAGCCATAGTTATGCTAAAGCAACATCAACAAATTTGCAGGAAATATGAATTAATCTGGAAAGGCAATAAATTGAGTGCTTAAAGGCTTGCCCATGTATTTGCTGGCATCATTTTTAACATGAACAAGATGAAAAATTTTGAACGTCTTCTGTTGTCATTCATTTATGCACTTAATATTTTGAAATTATATATTACGAAAAAATTAAACACGCTCAAAAGTACATGTTATTTAGCGCCTTTTCAATCTTCCCTACTATTTCGAACCTGTAACAAATTCTCATGAAGAAAGCGATTTTTTAGCTTAGATATTGTAAATAATGCATATACAAAAGCTTAAATAAGTCTTAGTGAAAAAGTTTCTGTATATTACGGCGCAAAATTGTTAGATTATATTTAGAACCAGATATGCACATCACCAAATTACTTAGCGCCGGATATATATATATGTATATATATATATATATATATATATACCGTAAAACCTGTAATTGAAGGCCATGGCCTTTTATTTTTCAACCTCCTTGCTAGGATGGCCTTCTATTACAGGTGGCCTTCAATTACAGGGTGGCCTTCTATTTTTCAGCCATCAATTCTTGCTATTTTTAGGTCTATAAAAATTTTAAATTCATAACTACTGCAAATGTTTCAAATCTTTGAAAGACAAAGTGGATAGCTGTCTCAGACACAAACCTGAGCGGTTTATTTTCAANTATATATATATATATATAACGTTTTTCGGAAAGTTCCTTCTATTTTTGCAAGAGGATCTCATATTAATAAGTCATTTATGGCCAGTTGTATGATCTAAAATTTCAAGAGTGGACTTAAACCCATTTAATCAACTCATCGCATCAATAACGCATTTGGTGCACCTCAACACCTCTTTTTTGCGAGAGTAAAGTCAGATAATGGACTTCCCGTTTCCACATACACAACTTCTATCCCCATGATTGACACTTGGCAAGGAAATCCTGCCCTAAAATCACCAGTGATGATGTGCTAAAGCAGTGGTTCGAAAACTTCTTCACATAAAAGCCCCCGCGTTTTACAGGCCGAAAGAGGGAAATGGTATTTGATTGCAATTGTGATTGCCTCAATTAGTTTCGTTCAATGCATTCGTTTTTGAGTGAAATGAGTTTTCAAATCATGTTATTCTATAACTAATCATAAAACAAACATTTAACAATAATTGTTGGATATATTTAAAAAACGGAGGCGGATTAAATTACAGGGCTTCTTTAATGCCTCATAATCAAATTTCCTATAAAGTCATTATCTATATCTATACATCTACCATGAAGTTTGCTTTATATATATATATATAAGGTCCGGCGAAATGATCTGACACATTTGTAAATTTAATAAAATAGTTCCTAGCAAGGATTGGACCGATGAGCATCGCGTTTTTATTGTGGAGACGTTTAACGAATCTGTAATTACAACGCAACAGATCAGAATTGAAACGAAAATCAACTGGCCGACCTCGCACAGCCAAAACTGAAGAAAATGTGGCAGCGGTAATAACTTCAGTTCAACTGCCTCCAGCGCGTTCGGCATCTAAATGCATTATGACGCTAAGGCTTATCCGATAGAAGTTTGCGAAGAATTTTTCACAATTATCTGCAAATGCATCCACACAAAATGATGTTGGCACAGGAACTCAGCGAAAGAGCCACTGAAACTCGCAGAGCCTTGTGTTTGGAAATGCAACGAAATCTCCCCATGCAGCTTTTGTGTTGTTCAGTGACGAGAAGCATTTTTACTGTGTAGCACAGTGAATAAGCAAAACTTCAGATACTGGGCTGAGAACAATCCTTGTGAGTTGCATGAACGCCCTTCACATTGTCCTCGGGTGACTGTACGGTGTCCGATTTCACAACTCGGTATATGGGGTCAGTACCTCTTCGAAGAAGACCACGTTACAGTGACTGTGAACTCTATCAATATTCTGAGATCGGGAGACTTTTCTCAACCGAAATTGAATACACTTCACGATATGGACAACGTTTGGTTTCAACAGAATAGGGAAACAGCCCACACATCCCGACGTGCGACGGGAATTTTGAGGGAGATGTTTCCTGGTCATTTAATCTCATTGCGTGGTGATATTGGTTGGCCAGCCTCACAACTCGTCTTCCAAAGTGCTAAAGACTTCATTAGAAGCATCTGCTAAACTTTTCAAAGTTTGATAATATTTGTTTAGCACGATTAAATAGAGCGTTGCGGTGTGAATTTTGCAGATTACACTGCATGCAACACTGTGAAAAGACAACTTTAAGTATATTTTAGTGCCCAGAAAGAGGATTTCATCAGAAAAACTTCCAAGCTTTGATTTTTAAGAGAATTTTTGGCTGATGTTGCTAAAATACATTAAATCATAAATAGATTTCTATTCACAAATTTTCAAAATGCTGCACTGTGGCAGATGACAGAAAAACAGACAAAAGAATGAGCAGCTGAAGAGATGGAAAGCATGCAATGCCCATCACACCATTCAGTTGATTTATCATCAACTCCCATAAAATCATGCGGACTGGATTATTTGAATTGGGCACCAATAAATGAGCTCGGACGGTAGCAAAGGTTGTAATGAACATGACAAATGCTTTAAATGTCCACTATTCATAATCGCTTTCATACAATCGAAGAACTAATGGAGACAATACTATGCCACTCATATCGTCTAATTTCGTCAATGCAAAATTAATGAAGATTATGTCTCGAAATCCAAATCTTTTTATGAAGACTATAGAGTCAATGAGCTGTAAAAATTAAAATATATAAAATCTTTCATTACACACGTTTTAATGCTTCAATGTTTCTAACTGTCGAGTTATCTATAAAAAAAGTTCTGAAATCGTGTAGAACACGGTCTTTTAATATATACTACACACATGTAAATCAAACTAAGATTCAATGAATTTGAATGTAGATAAAAGGATTTCTTAAATACAGCACGTAGAGCTTATCTCAAAGCTCTTGGTACATGCTTAAATAGGAGCTTTTATAAACTCTATTATATAGAATTCATCATAGAAAGTAATTGAAAAACGCTGGGACATAAATGTCTGTGACTAAGGCTTACCTGTGATGTGACCAGCTTCATTTGGCTGCAAAGACATGATGCTTCAACTGTCAAAAGTCACTTGGCACAGCTAACCAATCAGCTCCCAATGCCGACTAAAACAAAAGCTCACGGTAAACAGTGCGAAAATCTATTTTTGAACACTTATTATTTACATGTCTAATTGCAACAAAAACTGTTTAACTCAACTAAACACTCATAGTGTATAAACATCAAGTAGTAAGTTCAAATAGTAAGGTACTAAATATACGATTTCTAAACCTACTATGCTCTTGAAAAACAAGAGATTAAAAAAGCAATTATAAGACATACTCAAACTCAAGTATTTCAAACACTTAAGCAGAAAGTTAACTAATTTGCTTACGTGATCACAAGCGTAAATTGCAAAAAATGCTAGGTAGCATTTTCAAATCAAGTCATACACATAGAATAATGCCCAAAAATTAAAACTATCCAGGTTAGTTTTACACGACCTAGGTTTCAATTGCAGTCTTGTACTAAAAAAACCAATTAGATTCTAACACTGATCCGGGTTGCTAAACGGCTTCTGAAACCTATTAAAAATAAAATAATAAAATGAGAAGAAAAAACAATTAACCACTCAAGGTAAGCAAACCAACGTAATAGAGCAACATGGTCACTAGCACTTAAAATATCTTATTGCCTAGAATAAACAGGTGGTATTTTAGGGGAGGGGCATTCCTCCTTTCCAAAAACAATATATGAAAATGTGGATCACACACATATATATATATATATAACATTGTCATAAAAATAATGTTCAGTGGTTTCAAAAAAAATAAAAACCTCATTTTTTCAAAAAATTCTCTAAACTACCTTGAAATGAGGACGTCTTAAAAGATATCTCTCTCATGTGTATAACTAAAATCTTAAAGTTTTTGTAGAGGTTCACATAAATCAAATAATCGTTCTATAGTATTAGGAAAATACTTGACCTGCTCCTTCCTATTTAAAATTTTCGAGAACCACGCCTGGGTATAAAAAATTTTCAGCGCAACACATAAATGCGAAATAATAATAAAAATTCGAAAATATCGTCTGAGACGATCTCTAGATTTTGATGAATTTTTGTTGTAAATAAATATTGAACTACTTGTGTATACATAATTTCTGCTTGAAATTAAATAACGGTAAATTATTTAAATTTTAAAAGGAAGTATTGGTATATTGAACAGGAGCTAAATAAATTGCTATACAGTTTTTTAATGTGAAAATAAATCGGCTTTCACCTCATGGCGATTTCTGCCAAATATAAAATTCACTGAAGCTTTTAAAATTCCAAAGATACGCATAAAGTACGCTCGGTTCTGGTCAAACAAGGAAAACACCACCTGCGCCGGACAAAATCATTAAAGGCATTCTAAAAATTTTCTTAGCTACGTGGTGATTGTCGTTTAAAAATTATTCTTGATTTCTGCAAATTACATTCGAATGAACTGACGCAATCGTAAGTAAAGCACTCGTATCAAAAAGAAAAACAACTTTGCAAAAATCGATTCGAATCGATTTCTGATAATTTTGATGCGATTCGATTGGATTTTGCATTAGATTGAGAAAAAACCATTTGATAAGAAACTGAACAGCTAACGTGTGAAATATCAGTCCTGATGCAAAGAGTTTTGCCTGATTTAAAACATGATATAAAGGCGATATAAATCAGAGACTTAAACCAAATAATGGTTAACATGACAAGTGACTTTCGACAATCTAAAAAAAGATAATTGAGTATTGCGCGTACAAGTGCATTTGAAAACAGTGCTAACGTCAAGTACTAGTAAACAAGTCACTCAACACAAACATGCTAATAATAAATACAAGTGGTGTTAAGAAGTAATAAACAGTGACGGAATGTCTTTCTTATTTATTACCTTCAGTTATTTAACTGGAAGCGTGATCAAAGTAAACCAATTTTCGATATTAATTTATGGTCTCTTCACTGCAAGAGCATTTATACGACTGTGACCCGATGAACTGCATGTTTAAAGATGATTTAGATCATTTCCTATTGCAAGCACTACATAGATAATGCTCACACCGGAAACCGACTTTCGTACTAGAGATAAGTGCGGTGCGGTGCGATTTTACACAATTGCGGTGGTTAGCGGTAGAATTAAAGCAACTTGCGGCGGCCAAAAAAGTTATACAGATAAAGTATTTTGTATTAAGATTTAAATCCTCCAAGTACTTCTGAAAAAACTGTTTCTGAAGCAAACTTATACTATGTTTCAGTTAATAAGTAAAGTTTTATATCAATAATTGGGGTTTTATTACATCGTAAATACCATGGTTTTGCCTCGAATTAGATAGTTTAGGATCTTGTGCATATTATAAAAAAAATGAAAATCAAAACTTGAAAACTGAAAAGACTATGTATATTTAAAAAAAGATATAAATTTTAAAGTTTGACTAAAGTTCGACTAAAGTTCGACTGGAATTACATTCGCAGCTCGAAGATACTTATCTTCGATTTTAATACAATGCTGGTTTATTTCTTTTAGATAGATTCGCTAATTCAACTCTTGTTAAAGTAATATATTCATCAATATTTGAGCATCCATTAAAACATACATTATGATCCACCAACCACGTAGCAAATTCAATTTTTTTATAATTTGATTTAGCAAGTTTTCATTCAACTGTCAAAACCATATGGTATGTAGCACGATCTATAACCAAAACAGAATTTTCTGGAACATTTGGAAATACTTTTCGTTCCATTCAATCAAGGAACACATCTCCATTCATTTCCGTGTGATAGTCAGCGTCTTTCAATGATTTATTACCCCGAAAAATTAATTTTGCTTCCGATACAAAACCAATATGATATATAATCGATCTTCCACCTTTACCTTTAGGAACTTTTAAACCTCCACCACCATTTTCGTCAACCCAAATGTTGGTGGGTGTCATGTTCTTGTTAACCCAAGTCTCATCTTGATTGAAAATCATTCGACCTTCTTCACGACACTTTTAATATATTTTATGTAGTTTATTCTTTGTAACATCCTCCTTCATTGTATCATAATAATTCTTTCGTTCCCCGTGTGTATAATTCATTCTTGTAGCTAAAACTCTATGTAANTTATCAATACACTCATGTGCTAAGAATTCAACCTCTTTAAGCGAAAAATTAACATTATTTTTGGCAATATGTCTTTTCATGTGGGCCTAGAACATTGGATTCAATTCAGGGTGAGCTACGGGTAAGAATAGAATAATGCAATTGAACTTTCCATAACTTGTATATTGGAGCTGGTTTATTTCTTTTACATAGATTCGCTAATTCAACTCTTGTTAAAGTAATATATTCATCAATATTTGAGCATCCATTAAAACATACATTATGATCCACCAACCACGTAGCAAATTCAATTTTTTTATAATTTGATTTAGCAAGTTTTCATTCAACTGTCAAAACCATATGGTATGTAGCACGATCTATAACCAAAACAGAATTTTCTGGAACATTTGGAAATACTTTTCGTTCCATTCAATCAAGGAACACATCTCCATTCATTTCCGTGTGATAGTCAGCGTCTTTCAATGATTTATTACCCCGAAAAATTAATTTTGCTTCCGATACAAAACCAATATGATATATAATCGATCTTCCACCTTTACCTTTAGGAACTTTTAAACCTCCACCACCATTTTCGTCAACCCAAATGTTGGTGGGTGTCATGTTCTTGTTAACCCAAGTCTCATCTTGATTGAAAATCATTCGACCTTCTTCACGACACTTTTAATATATTTTATGTAGTTTATTCTTTGTAACATCCTCCTTCATTGTATCATAATAATTCTTTCGTTCCCCGTGTGTATAATTCATTCTTGTAGCTAAAACTCTATGTAAAGTCGTTCTACTCCACTTCCAACCTGATGCTCTTGTTGCAATTGTTCCTTCCAATTTACGAATAAATGTATTCAATGCAACGTACTCTTTATTGTTATACATATTTGTAATTGTTTCTCTTGTTTTGCTATACATTTCAGCTGTTACTTCCATATCTCTTTCTCTAGTTTCATCCTCAATGAACTCATCATTATTTTTCAATTTCTTTCGCACTTCAATTATGTTTTTTTGACTTATGTTTAGGCAGTCAGAAGTTCGTTCAAGTGGACGAGTTATCTTTAGTCTTTGTTTTTGTTTAGCTTCTCTTTCAAAGTAGTTTCTCACAGTGTCGACCATATTAGCTACATCATGTGTAATAATTCTATATTCTCTTTTTCGTTTAAACTTCTCATTACCGGAAGACATTGCTTAGATTTATGAGGCTGTGTTTCGAGATGAAAAAAATGAAAAGGGGGGGACACGTGTTTTCTTTTATATTTTTTAATGCTGTTAATTTTGGTTGTTTTAGACCGGTTTAGCAAATTATACTCGTGTTTATATCATACTACCTCATTTTCCTAAAAACCGGTTTACTTATTAACTGAGACAGAGTTTAATAGATTTCACATACAAAATATTAATAGCATTTTTTGCATATTTTATGAAAAATTGGATACTACTCTAATAAAATTGAACAAATTCACAAAATACTAAAGCCCCCAAAAACCATTCAGAAATATCTATCTTTTCGACAGTGTCGCGACATACCACGGTAAAATTTCATTTATTGCGTCGGCTTGCGATAAAAAACCGCACATGGGGATGGTTAGTGGTGAACTTTTTTTCTCTACGGTGGAAATAACTTTACAAAACCTGTACCGCGCTCATCTCTACATCTCTAATTCGTACCACAAATTGTTAACAAAAGGGTGCCCCATAAGAATGACTATATGTTTATGGGCATTACTGCAGACTGGAAATGGGTTAGAAAAATAACGGTCAACCAGTTAACAAGTTTGCAAGTAAAACAACAAACATTAAAATGGTCATGTCAGTGGAGATCTATATACGTAATGCTATTCCAAACGTAATATAAAAGCAATCACAAATAATTGGGATGATTGCGATATCTGGATGTGGCGATTACGCGTTATCTTGCTTAGACGTTGATTAAAATCGAGTAAATTAGGTTAGTGGAGTAAGACTTTAAATAAATAAATCACCGATTCGCATAGAGAGTGATGGTCTGCAGCAGTGGAAGAGGGAAAATTCAAAAATCCACTTAGAATAAAAGTTAAATGTCAACTTTTTCTTGAATAAAAGTGATACGCCTGCTGACTTCTGCTCTTTTGGAAATGTCTGCGGCATATATGAATTTAAATGCAACTACAGCTCCACTTTTTGACCATTCAAGCTATAGTTATTGATAATGCAATGTATAAATATTTTAAAACTTTATTGCTCTAATGGAAAATTGAAGTACTGTCTCATTTCATTCTGTACAATGTGACTTGAATAAAATTATGATTTTTTACCAATGTGATATGCGAATTGAGTGTAGAAAAACTTTTAGACGTAGCTACTTTAAGATCTAAACTTTGCTGAAAGCACATATAACATTCGATTATGAAAAACTTATAAACATTCATTTCTCGTTTCACATATGTTTAACGAAAAACAAGCGGGCTACATTTTCGGTAAAAAGTCAGTTATAAATTACGAATGAACTAATCCCAAATTATTATTTTTAATAATTCCATAAAATTCTATACGGATTTGGAACGGAACATTTAAAAATACTGCAAAATGCAAAACTTTAATCAGTGTTTAAAATAACTTTAAACCTGCCAACTCTGCTGTTATTAATTGTATCTAACCGCTTTTACACGAATTGAAAGTGGGCAAATTCATTGAATTCATTTTGCAATGAACACAAGTTAGGGCAAAATGACCGTATAAAAATAGATGAAACTTATCAAAAAAATTAAGCCCAAAACGTTGATGATGCACATAAGTAAACCTAAGAAAACGGTGCCCCTAGCTTCTGCTAAATGTTTTGAAAAGCGATGTCGATAATGAAAACATTTCCGCAAAGGACGACGTAATCATAGAAAAATAATTCTAAGAAATATCAATCAATGGATAGCAAAGGTGACTTCTTAAAATAAGCACATGCAGCATCATTAAAATAAGTGAGAAAGATAAATGAAATGAGAGTGGCGACAATAAAAAATTAACTCCACCAGCGACGCTTGAACTTAGGAAGCGATGAAAATATCGATTTTATATTTAGAACAAAGATGTAAAATATAATTCCAATTACGACAACATTAAAGTAGACGAAAATAGATTTCGGAAGAGTGCCTTCGCAAAGAACACATTATTCCACTCCAGTGCTAATAAAACGTCCAAGGAAATGCATTTGGCAAATGACAAGATATTTGTACAAACACGCTCATGCGTTCCTAGTAAATTATATATGACCAGAGTGTACTTCCAAAAAAATTCAGGCAAGCAATTATTTAGTGCCAAAGCACTCACGAGTCAAATTACAGCAATTGAATTATCAAATATTACTCTCTGTAAAATTTAGAAACCACAAAGTTTTACAACTAAGGATGCCAGTACCCGGGTTAGTAATGAAACGTTTAGGCGCGGCTTTAGGGGGGAGGCCCCCTCCCCTTTTTGAGTATTTTTCAAAATGGTCTCTTCTATGCATTTCAAATGTTTATGATGTTGATGTTTCACAAAGATTTTTACTCGACAATTTAAATTTACTCTTGGATTTATTTTTTGTTGAAATAACCATTTGAATTAAATTTTCTTGATACAAAATTAGAAGGTGCCCCCTGTTTAAAAACCTAAAATAGCGCCTAGAGATGTTCATTCTAACTAATATGTACACACTATCCCTTCAACTTTGAGGCATTATTTGAAATTTGATGACCACCAATGTCAAACTATGCAATCAGGAGCAGATATATTGGGATAGCAATATGGAACCGTAGAAGAAACATGTGGAGTCACACGGGGCAGAGTTGAGCATTTCCAACCTTTGATCAACAGTTTGAGCTATAAATTCATAAATATGCAAAAAAATTGATTGTAAATACATAGTTCTGACGTCACTAACACATTGTGTGCATATGTATTATGAAGCAACTTCCTGAAGTTAATGTTAATGCGTCATTGTTTGTAATTGCTGTATCAACCGTTCAATGTTAAAGCAACCTTTAATGTGATAAAAAACAGCATTATTTCATGCTTTGAATAGACTTGATTGTTTCTTCGTAGATTTGATACGGATTCAAAAATTCGTTATAACGAAGTAGCTCGAAAGTAATCGCCTATGAAATTATGAGTGGTTAGTAGAAACGATGTCTGCAGCTTTGCGATTTTGACACGTCACATCATAATGTATAACTTAGATATAGATTTCAACTTCTATTTTAAAGAAAATTATTAAATAGGATTCTAAAAAACAATAATAGAATTTTCAATGAGTTTTTAGGAAGGCCCAAGGTCAAATCTGAAGCAAAAACTATGATTAACTATACGCAGTTTGGTTCTTGTTTACACCTACATGGGTTGTGTTATAATAATTTATGATACCGGTATCTATGTATGAGCAATTTAATTATAACAAAGAAGCCTGCTAGTATTTTGGGCAAAAAAGCGCAAAAAAATTCGTGGAACTGACACGACACTCAAATCTCACCTAAGATCTACCAGTTAACTAACGTGCTAATAAATTGCTTAATGTGAAATGTTTACAAAATACATGAACCGAACCCTACCGAACCGAGACTAAAATCCTAAACCACTGAGGTTTATTTTGCAATGTGCATTCAAATTTCCTCTTAAATTGCAACTAAAAGAGATTGTTTCCATTATATGTCCATGTGAAGGGTCTCTCTTCTAAAACTATCTCAACAAGTATACATACTTCAAACTATGTAAAATATAGCAAAAAAATTAAGTCAGCATATAAAAAAATTGCTCTGAAATAAGTAAAAAATCCATTTCAACGTTAGTTTTGATGCAAATGTAATAAAAAAAAATTGTGAATACAGCATGGCAACTATCTTTTATAAAAAAGAAAAAATTTGAATATGAAAAATTGATCTAGGTGGTAATCCAAATTGTTGATTTGAGAATTGTATATATAATTTGTCAAGTTGGTGCCCATATTTTGATTGTCGTTACTGTATTGGATTCATATTAGAAAATATATGTATATATCTTAGGAAGGTACGATCTTTCCACATCTCGCGTCAGGTTTTATGAATTAGCTGCCAATTCCAATAGAAAAATCAACGTCAATACATAAAACAAATGGTTGAAGTAAAATCAATCAAGCAAAAGCTGAGAAATTCAATTTGCGAAGCAATTATAAGTCAGCTAAAAATACAATTTAATGAAAATAAAATCTAAATATAAACGTGCGATGCAGCTGGTTGCATTCGCTAATTAACACAAATAGTTTGTTTGATAAAATGAAATTAGATGGAATTCTCTCTGTGCATTTAAAAAGTCATAGGTTGAAATCCTAACGGTGTACTGTAAATTATTTGATCAATACAAATCGAAAAATAGAGAAAACATTTCCTTTAGAAAATATAATAGCTGATCAATGAAATTTCGAGGTTACTCATGTTCAATTAAACAACTAGCTGTAAGAGTCGATGTTGAGATCATCTATTGTTAAAAGGCATCTCTGATTCGCCTAATTATAGTGCGGTACTCATTCTCAGTGAGGAACACCGTAAAAATAGGCTTCTGCAAATCTGAGACCCGGAAAAGATGGACATGGGCTGGATTCAGATGGACCATGCTCGGAAAGGACGTTTACAAAGGTATTAAAAAGAATGGGCTTTATTGGTTATTATGAAACACTGCGCACAAATCAACCTAACTACAATGAATGCTATAGAATTATAAGGAATCTGGTGGAAAATGAAATGTACATTTAATGTTACTAAATTTTAAACACGTTTTCAATTCAATTTTAATAAAAAAATTTTAACATAGCCAACATTGATCTTAGCAAACTGAAAAAAATTGAAGATTTTTTGGCATGCATCATATAAATGAGCTTAAAATGTACTGGATTCGAGCAGAGCCTAAAGATTCCCGGGCTTAAATTGTTAACATGTGTTCACCTCTGCGTCGGATTCGAGATAGAGCAAAATAAGTCAAGTTGAAAATTAAGTACTTCAAGAAATTCTAAAAATCATTTCGGTAATCCAGAGACCGGTTGATTAAAAAAATTGCAAATTTTGAATTAGCTCGCAACAAAAGAAACAATTTAGTCTTAACTAGATTAGAACGGAATCGAAAAGGAACTGGAACTCGGGAGACAAAATTTGGAATCGCAGGTTCAAAACAAAGCCTTTATTGCAAAATGAAATTGGACTGACACCAGTGGCGTCGCAAATTTTGATGAAGGGTGATTGTGATATCCCCGGAATTTCAGAAGATAAGCATTGTGACAAAATAGCCCGAAAAATATCACATTTTTAACCCTTTTAAGAAATTTATATTATGTAGGAAGGTATGTGCAAACTAAAATGTTGAAATAAATTCTACTTGATATTATATTATTGCAACACAACCACTTACGCGATTCATGGTATTTGCTTAAAATTAATGATTTTTGTGTTTACTACAATAAATTGGCAACGAAACACCAGAAATGCGATGAAAACCACAACTAGCATTTTGGAACAACGACAAACAGAAACACATTAAAAAGACCAGTTGAATCCTCACATCTTGAAACAATGTTACACCAGGGAAATGAAAACAAAAATTTAAATTGACTTGGCGAATAAATGGCTGTTCTGATTGAGTGGATAAAAACAGAATGTACAATCAAGTAAAACACTGATGCGAAGACAGGTGTAAAAATTCAAAACAAGCTAAACAGGCAAATGAGAATCCCAAGCTATGCCCACAAACTACATTTAGACACTGCGGCATTATTACATTCTTTTCAATAAAAATGCCAAAAGAGTGGCAAATATTAGGTTAAAAGATGATAGGCTTAGACATTGTTTTACAACAGTTGATAAAATTCGTTGTCAATTATTATCCTTAACACTTGCGTAGATGAAAGAATCAAAATTGAGTCAATGGAAAAAGTTTGTTCATTCATTATTAACTTATCAAACACTAGAAGAGGTATTTGAGAATCAACTAGGCTGGTGTTCAAATTGAGTTGAATTTGTTAAAATTTCACCTTTTGCTGAAAATCATTGATCAGAATTATTGGATGTTCTAGTACTCCAACGATTAGTAGAAAATTATTTGTTCATTAACATACATATTAAAAATACATCAAAATCAATGTTTATTGCCATTTTGCGCACAAACTAGTGGTAAAGTACGCAGTCGTACAATACACTTGTAACGAAGTATATACGCATTTCAAATTTCCCACTATGGCGGAGAGGGGGCAGCAGGTGCCTATTACAACTAAGCTTTCAGAAACAGCCTTCCTAAATTCTACAATTTAAGCAGTCCTCTTTATTAGTTGATATACAAGATAATAAACACAACTTGTCCCCCCCCCTTAACCAAAATTCGTCCCGCCGCCGCTGACTGTAGAACATCCGACACTTCATGACCATATAATAATGTCATTCGTTTAGTCAATACACAGAGCATGACATTTGTGTGTTAAAATAAGGTGGTTGGATTATAAATGTAGCTCTGGAGTTCAAATGGAATGATGAGAGTAACGGAGTCTACTGTACGTGAAAATAAGTTTTGTAGATCAAACTACATTATAAATGTATTTACTCAGCACCCTCAATATGATAACATGCATGTCAATCACATGAGTAGAGATGACACATGTGAGTCATTACTGCAAATGATTCATATGGCATCGTAACTGCACACTCGGTGCAAATCTTGAAAAAAATACACATCCAATTCCTCAACTAACTACGTCCACAAAGGGTTTGTAATAACTAAGGCGCGTAAATGTAAATAAAGTCAAAATTTTTGGTCAAAATCGACCATTTAATTTGAAAATTGAAATATTTTTTATGAAAATGCTTATTAAAATTTGAATTAAAGTTAAACTAAATGTTCTAACGCAATTATTGAACAAAGTTTTTCGCAACTACGCAAAACATAGGAAAGGATCGTTGGTTTTCTGTTGAAAACCTTAAACATTATATTTTGTTTTGTAAACAGTACCTTAAACAGGCCCGTGGCTTGCATTTGCAAATTAGGGGATAATGGCCCGCAAAATTCAATAAATAATCATAGTTTTAATCATATGAAATAGTTTCGCATTAGTAGTTGATATATTGTAACTAAAATATATTCACTCTAACTCAATCACAGAAATTTAGAATTAATACATGGAGTTTTGTATGAAGGATGTCAGGAGGAAGGAGGGCTATGCCCTCCTTAGCCATGGTCCTAACTTTAAAGCACGTTTTAAGCAATACATACTCAGTTTGAAGCCGTTTTAATTTAATCTATAGGTCAATATTGTAAATTTTTGGTAAAAATACTAAATTCTAGGTCAAAAAAATAGTCGCCCTAGTAATAACTATTGTAACTAAGCTTCAAATAAATGTCGTTGTAATCAGATGGATGCTTGATTGTATCACGCTTTAAAGACAAGAAAGTGACTCAATTGAATTACAAAAATATACAAAATTAATTGAATTTTATCAATTATTCAAGTCATAAACATTGTCGATTTGCATCCCAAACATATAAAAATATCAATCAAAAGAATATTGGTTAATCGTTAAATTCAAAAAAATTAATTAATGCCTATGACATGAAAAAAATGTGATAGTTACTTAAAATGATCCTTAAGACTGAAATTCACCCCACCAAGTTCAAATGTTTTTTCAACTTTAGACAACTTTTCACTGACAAAATATTTTAAATGAGAAGATGTGCCGTAGCCAATTGCGAATGACTTTGAAGAATGTATCCAAGCCAACTCGACAGCAGTTGAGGATTTTCGTAGAACTATTATGCCAACAAGGGGTTCTTCGTTATCGAGAAAACTAGATTCAATATAGAATTTCTGGAAATTGTCTTTGAGCAAGAACATTAAAGGAACATTTACATTAAATAGTTGATGACCAATGGTTGAAGCCAAATTGGTTTTCATTATTTGCTCTCCTATGCCCGTTACAGTTATTGCCAATGACATTTCAGGTTGATATGAAGCCCAAGAACCCACTCCAAATAGACAAGATGGACCTATCCTTCCAGGATGCTTCAATAAAATGCCTCCACTTGAATTGGCAACAGCGATCGTATTATTATGGTACGCTAATGCTCCAACTGTGCATAGCGAAGGAGCTTTCAGTTCTTTACAGAGTCGTGCACAAGCCTCATTAAAAATCGAACGACTCTCTTTTGTAAGTAAGAGATCCGCGGGGACTTTCTCGATTCCCTTATCTTCTAGAAAACGCTCAGCGCCTTGCGCAACTAAGAAGCAAGGTGGCACTCGACCAAGTTGCGACGGCAAGAGTTGGTTATCGAAGACAGCACGAGCACACTTGATGGGATTTTTGAAGCCGATAATTGCTGCAACACTACCACAAGATTTACCATCACTGACTAGAGCTTCGGATTCGACAGTGCCATCTAATGAGAGATTTGAGCCGCACCCAGCATTTGTTAGAGGGCTATCTTCTAAGTGACAAACTACCCGTTCAACGCAATCAACAGCAGTAGAAATTTCATTAAATGATTGCACCCCTATTTGCAAACAATGCTTTAAAAGTTTTTTATAAGAGCTCCTCTTTCGTTCTGCGTGAAATCCGGCACCTGCATGAATAATAAGAAATGAGCTTTCATCCATGCTCCATCTGAAATACAATTCAACGATATAATAAGGCGGTAAAACATTGCCATCGATACCCAATAATATCCAAACAAGGCATGAAACTAAAACAGTTATTGAATAATCACAACTGGGACCGGATAACGGATATTTGGTTACACTGGTCTTAGTGCACTGTAGCAGGCCGTTGCTATTAGTGAAGGGTTTACTACGCTAGGTATAATTGGTCAATTTCAGTCTTCTATTAGAAAAAAGTAACAAAAACAATTAACATAAAAATTGAAGATTACTGGCAAGTGAGAGGCGTCAACATATCCTTAACCTTAAACAGCTGGGGACTTTTGAAAAATTTTCATAATCCTATAACAATTTTTAAACGCTTACAAGCCGTGGCCAAGCGGCCCCTGACTCTGCGCACGGTACGCCTCAATGGGTTTGGAATATCTTTGCACATATCAAGAAACAGTCAAAGTTATTTGTTGCCTCCACGGGGTCAAAACCTTCTAAATACATGAACACTAGGAATGGAGAGAATTTAAATATTTTTCAAAAATTCGAAAAATTTTACTTATTAATCTTTTCAACAACCTCTGTCACAGCCATACACTTTAATAGAAATTTTCAACATTGCATTAAAGTATATTCCTCAATAGACCTACCCATCCCCCAAAATTTTAAAATTTGGGAATAGACTTGAAGAAAAATTTTTGTAAGTGTGAAAAAACGATTTGTCGTTTAAAATGGACGTCAGGCCGTTTAAGGTTAAAGAAATATTATTTAGAATTGGTTGATTTATTCCTAAAAGATTATCAATGAGATTCAGAAATTAGCAACTTAACGTTAAACATTAAGTTATTGCTTCTCCCTAAGTTTCCGACGTTTAGAAATGTTTTGATTTAATCTCAATCAGCTCAATACAATTGCATAACATGCATTTAATAACACTTCCTCTGAAAAAAGCAATAATGCTAAAGAAATCCTAAGAGTCTTAAAAGTTATAAACAACAAAAATTATGGGCAGCGTTAGGAATAATGTGCTTGTTAAGATCAACTCATAGGTTGTCATTTTCACAACCAGCAATCTCATCAAAAAATTGGGGAAATACGTTTTAAACAGTGTTTAAAAATGCTTGTAGAGTTGGAAGATCCTACAAAGAATTATTAGTCAAATGCGCAAAAAAACTATTAGCACTTCTGAAAATATGAACTCCTGCCGAAAGAAAAACTGAAGCCTGCAAACATTACGTAAACTTTAATATGTGATATACATTGGAGAGTCAAAAGGTCAAAAATGGATTTGATTTGAAAATAGTTTATCCAGAAAATATGTGAATATTTAATAAACACGATTTTTCATCAATTAGAAAATTGTCAATCTTGTAGACTAGGATTCTGTGTGATCAGAGCACAATTGGTCCTGTTCTCGAGTCACTAAATATTCTCACCTCATGTCACCAAGTAATCCCGAGTTCAAAATTCTATAATTACATCATTTAAATTGTGCTTTCAAGTTCGTATCATTCAATCAGTAAGCAATTATTTTAAAACTCTTGGAAACATTGAATAGTTATTACCTTTTATTGAACTCAGTTCATTCAATTACGGTTCCACTACTACTGAGACAGGCCGAGGTGTTAAAGAGTAAGAACCATGGGACAAAATAATCTCGTAGATCCTATTGTAGTACTGATGATCACAAGAAATATTGGATCAGGATTGTATATTAAAAACGCAAACTGCAAAAAATTTGAATTTTTTAACAATAACGTAAAACTCGAATGGAGACATACAATTTAAAAAAAACTAACTATAACATCATAACGAAAAAAACGAAATGCAAAAAGTCCAAAGAATTACTCTAACCCAATTAACTCTGTTAGCAATTAAAGGCACAATTTAAAATTTAGATGACTGAGAAAGGAGCATGTCGCAAAGCCAATGTGGGAAAGTAATTCCATTAAAACGTCTTCTCCTCAAATTACCACAGATCGAGATTAAGATGAGAAACACTAGACTTGAGTTATCACTTTTATGAAAAAAGAATGACGAAATCGACTACGACATCCATCCAATAGAAAGAGGTAGATTTAGTAGCAGCACTTACGAATGAGCGGGAGTAATGCGTAACAAAAAGATGAGTTTTTGTCTATAATGTTTCACTCATAGAAACAACACTTGAGCGCTTGTCAAAAATGCAGTTAGCATTTAAATGTGTGACGTACGTTTCAATGACTTTAAAATTCCCACAAATTCTACAAAAACTACAATCAAGTGCGAAGTAGTTCATGACTAAAAAATATAGCAGACAGCGAGTGTAACAAAGCACTTTGAAATAATTTTATGCCAATACAGACATTCAGGCTTTCCGAAAAAGGCGCAATGGTAAAGATTCAACTAATTTAAATAATGAAAGTTTAAACATGACATCGGAGAAAACTGCACAACAATAGTTCTTTACTTTCTGTTTGAATCTTTGAGAGAAAGTAAAATTTGAAAAATGTGCTAACGATAGTGAAGCAATTCGGGATGGTAAAATGTTGAGCTTCGCAAATATATATATATATATATATATATATATATATACATATTTCCCGCTTTTTGCTATGGAAAATGCAAAAACATTACATTTGGCAGGAAACGGTCCGAAATTGCTAAGGCATTTAGCGGGAGTCCCACTTTTTGCCCAAAAACCTATTTTTTGGCCATTGCTCCCGCAGTATTCACTCGAACTTAAATATATTTACCATGGAGGTGGGTAAATTACAGACACTACCCTACAAAATTTCAAAGGTTTATGTTTGGAAACGCGGTCAGAGTAAGAACAAATGTGTCCAAGCCGGTTACACAGCAATAACCTTGATTGCAGACAACTTTATGTGAAATTATTTTCTTAGAAAAATCTCTGCACAGTGGCTACACATTTTCCTCACACCATTAATATAAATGTCGTAATAATTCTACGGAATCCACAAATCGTTGCATTTCCCGCAAAATACTCTGAAATCCATAATTTTTTTTGTTTCAAACTGAATACAGAAAGAACAAGTGGTGAGAATGTCTAAAATATACCTTACAAAGCAAATTGGTTCTTATCTTTATTACAAAATGAACCAAATTAAGATACAATTTAAAAAAAGGTGGAGGTGGATGCAATATAAAATGGGAAAAAGCTATTCTGAACATATAAGAAATTTTTCATAAATCTTTTATAAGAGTGCGTTATACTAGGGTTTTGGAGTAATTTATAAGCAGAAAATAATCATCTTTATTTTAGTCCAAATTAAGCTAATGTATAAGTAAGCGACTAAATTGAGCGAATTCATAATTACTTACAATTGCGCATCTCACCGAGTACGAAACGTCTATTAAAAGCACAGGCTGCCCTAAATATAGCAACTGTCGCAATAAAGCAACAATTGAATTCTACTAGGCGAACACTAAATTTGTAACGAAAGTGAATATCATGTCAAATACATCAGGAGATATTGGTTGGCTACAATCCAAATACCAAAGCCCAAAATGCGTGAAAACTAATAGTATAGGTTGCTGCCGCTTCCATAGCAACTATTATTCGTCTGACACATTTCACTTTTTATGCAAATTTACCGTAAATATAATCTCAATAAGCACGTGAAAAATATAATTCAATATCACAGAATGATTAACTATCGCTCCAATCAGGTTGAGATTAGACAATGAAGCGATAACAATAATGTACTTTTTATAAGAACCAGCGTTGGAACCGTTCCGTGCTTATTTTTACAGAAAATGTCGTGTTCGTGCCGACATTAAAATACGTATCATATATTTGTTATCTTGATTTTCTAAATCTATAAATTTGTACATTAAACTCATCGAAAGTTGAGAAGTCAAATACAAAAGTTGAAAGTTTGCCAGAAAAATCAAAGACAGAAATATCTGAGGAATAGAAATAGGCGTAACACAAACGGGAATCCAATACAATGATACATTTTGGGTAGGTTGAAACAATTACTGTCAATTAATGTCACCTGAATAATATACATTAATAAAATTAAAAATGTGGGAAAACAATTTGAATCAGTAAAAAATCTGCACTTTTTTTCCCACTAAATGCGCATTCGTGCGGATGGGGATAATCTTCAAATCCGCATGGATATATCCAATCCATTTCAGCCCTTGCAAGTGAATAATAAGAAAGTTAAAATGTTTGAAAAGAGGTCAAACCCGAGAGATGAAATACATCACACATAAACAATTCTGTTTAGTAATAATTTTCTGGTTTTGGGATACATTTCTTTTAAAAGAACAGATTCGAAATTTCAAGTTCCTAAGAGAATGAAATCAAATACTTTGCTATAAATCTGTTTCAAAATTCACTTAATATTTCTAAATGCAGTATCGACATATACTTAAATAACATAATCTGCAGTAATATAAAAATTGAAGACTAAACAAATATGGGAATTCTACGATTCATGTGTATGCTTTGCAGCAACATTCAATAAAAAGTTTTGTTGAGAAAAATCAACATTTAACAACTTGATTCATAAGAACCTCTTCTAATTAAGTAAAAGATCGGCCTTTACGATCAAACAAATTGTTTTCTTAACGAGGATATACGCAAAAGTTCACAAATAGCAAATTTTCAAAACATGTGTGGATTTTTTTTAAAAAATCAATAAATGCGGGAATTTTAATGATCAATCTAACTGTCTATAACAGCAAATGGACGCTAAACAAAAATATGTCAAAGATAATGTCTAGGCATTGAAGTTGAACTAAAATGTCAAGCGTGGAAGATGAAAATTAACCATGGGGGACATCGGGTTTCTTTCACAGAGAATATTCTCGGCGTCATCAAAGTGAAGAAGGAAACAGAAACTTTGAGTGACAGAACATTTTTAAAGGTGAATTCTCCTTAATCACCCACCCGTTGGCGGCAAGCAATTAAAGAGGCGCTTTGCGCCAAACTACAAAAAGAGCAGAAAGTCAAAAACACAATTGACTGGGTATTCAATTAAGCGTACACAACTGGTAAAACATTTATCCCATTCATCGATGACCACCCATTGGCAAATGAAAATGAAACCCCATGGGCTACATCAGTGGGAAACTAGACAGTTGGGCACAAAACGCTAACCAATCAAAAACACAACTTCATTATCTTTTGCTAAAATTAAAATTACGCATGTGTAAGTCGCGTGTAATGATCCAACCGCACAAAATCGAATGATAGCGAGAATAACAGAGTACCTCAGAAAATCGCAAACTGAAAAACACCATATTTTATTTATAAAAGAAATTTAATAGAAACAGTTTTATATATTTTTAAGGTGTTAGTGATATGAGTGGTTGCGGATAGTCTACTATTTGCAAGTTTTTCATTAACATCATGCGCATCGTAATACAATTTTTCTTACAAAACATTAACCTATAAACTGTTAAAAACACTAACATATCAAGCGGTAGTTATACTCAAAAATTGATTGACACATTTTAAAATATTTTATACGAGCAAAGAAAATTTCAACTGGGATATGGGTTTTTGACGGGTGGATGCGGCATTAAAATCGCCTTACCCGGATATCACTAAAGGATAGAGAGACAAAGGTTAAATTTCTCATATTTGAAATAAAAATTATTTAACCTTCAGTAAATCAAAATGTCAAGTTGGACAATTAAAATTTAAAAGAAAACTTAGTGCATGGTTTATGTTGTCCTTTACGCTTTTTATAATCACGTTCAATGTTGGTGAGTGACGTTAACAATGAAATTTCAATAGAGTGTCTCATCTACGTAATTGGTTACAACTGTTTAAGCTTTAAGACAATGTTAAATTTAAAGCGTTAAAAGAAAGACTTGCACAATTAAGAGCAATCCTATCTAAAACCAATCCTTGAATACAATGTTCGCATGCGCTAAACACCTAAGTATGTACCGTAAATCCTCGTGTATAAGCCGCATCCCCAAACTAATTTTATTTTTGCCCACATAGGCCTTTCCATTCATTCAACAAACTTAATATATTATCTTCAGCTTTTGCTTGAGAAAGTTTATACATATAATTTGTAGATTGTGTGTATAAGCCGCACCATTATCTTGTAAAGAAAAGTTTAGGTCCACAAGTGCGCTTTATACATGAGGATTTAC
>CABFPE010000010.1:448853-462971 GCA_900660155.1 Hofstenia miamia | reverse complement strand
TATATATATATTTTAACGAAAAAGGGGATGCTAGTAGGGTAAATGGTAAATTGCAATATTTTAGTTAGGGTGATTGTTGATCATTCACTCGCAACGACCTACACATGCTCTAGCTGGTGCAAACTGCATGATTAATTAATGAGGCAAATTCTAAAAATATGACACGAAATTAAAAAGGGAATTCATGCCGAGCGATTCATTTGCAAGTTCGCAATAATCAGAAAATCAAATAATGCGGGATTATTTAAAGGTAAGTATGCAGGAGATTTGGCGCCAAGTTCTCTACTGACTTTTGTTGGGTCGGTGTTCTATATTTGTAGATTAATGAAAGTAGTTGTGATGGAAAGCGTCAGGTGAAGTATATGATTAATTAGAAAAATTGGAATGGAGTGCGTTGATTAAAAATTAACAATTATGAGTGAACAAGTGTCAAAAATCAATTATCCACACGTCAATACGCGAGAACCAATCTCTCACGATGATGAATTAGGAATAATTTGCAAAGTAAAATATCACAACTAAAAATAACATTTCACAGGGGTCCAACAACACCATCCCCATTCCAATAAGACCGAGTAGTCCACCCTGGTGTGATCACCAACAAACAACAGGTATAGACACCCTTAAATATATTGCTACAGTATACATCTTATATGAGCACCACTGGGAAAAGGAAAAATGTAAACTTATAGAAACGAAGGATTCATTAAAACTCATCAAGGACTAGGGGATTACATAGAAATTGGGCATACTTTCCAAACGCAATGAATGAAACTATTTTTTCCTAACAAAATTTGTCAGGCAGTGACCGACCGCTTTAATGATTCATTCAAATCAACTTCTAGGGTTTGTTCAAACCGTTATCGTAGAGCCCTGCATATAAGACCCCTTGAAATTCCTAATAAAATAATTTTCACAATACTCTTTTTAAACAATTTAATAAGTCTAGTAGTAATCAGTAAATGATCATATTGTATAGATTCGTGTGTATTTTATGTTATATGATAAATAGAAATCACAAACAAGGAGTTCCTCTTAGAAATATATGTGTAAAATGGAATATTTTATTACTGTATTTTTGGGCAGTCATTATATGAATTAATAAAAAATTTCCATTTTTGATTTCTTCTGAAACATCTTCTATGAAATCATTTAAGGAGTTGGCAAACGGCGTTATTAAATTATCTAATTGTTTCGTCAAGTACTGAATACTTTGATAAAAGAATGCAAATATTTTAAAAAGAGCAAGATTAAAATCCATGTTTTACTGAAACGATATCTAGTTTGCAAATTGAAGGAAAAACTAAATAAAAAAGAAGTTTTTACATCAATTTGTGAAAAATATATTGTTAAATAATTGGTCTTCAAAAAATAACACTATACTTTCAGAGGCTCAATTATTTCGCAACTCAGTTTACAGTTGAAATATTCCAAATTTTTATCGGCACAAAGAAAAACGTTTGATAACGTGGAAATGGGGCTGAGGAGTTGTCTTACATAGCTGAATAGATTGCCTATAAAATGTTGGTAGAAATTTCAAATACTATTTTAAACTATAAATAAGTAGTTATGATTTTTTTTACAAAAAATAAATAATTTTATTGGATTTACTGTCAATAATTTTTAAAATATACTATATGTAAAATTTTAATGGATGCAAAATCTTTGTAAATTCCATCTATTTTTTGCAAATCATGCTAAACTGCAATTACTATTTATGCTACAGCAATAACCGTGATGACGAAATTCACAATGGAAGCGTTGAACCAGTGTTTTTGGATGATTGTGAAAAATCTTCCTTATGGACATTCAAAATCTTATGGTAGTACAATATTAAGCCGTTTTCACAGAGTTATGGAGAAGTATAAAGAAGTATTGTTTTTACCTTCGTCAACAAAATTTCTCAAAAAATTAGTTTAACAAATTTTTTGATATTTAAAGCATCAAGAAGACTCCAATTAACTTATCAGACAGTAGCCGTCTGAATCCAATAATAAAATATAGTTCAAACTCTTTTTGTTTAACATTATGTACATTTACCTTAGAAAAATATTTTTACGAATTTCAGCTGAACATTTGTGAATAGTGAGTGCGTGATGACATGAAATTAAATGTATTCATAATAAGACCTGGTTATTAGAATATGTGAACACAAGAAGGGAAAAGTGAGCTTTTTATCGAAATTCTGCCAATCCCTGGTGCAAATGTACAAAAAATTGGTCTTGATGTAAGAATAAACAAAATAAGTCAAAACCAGAACGGTTGAAGTAAGTGGATTTTTAGAAAACAGTAACACATTTTATCAGCAAATTTGTTTTTTTAATTGCTATAGAAAATTATAAATGAAAAAAATATATTGTAAGTTCATAAATTATAATATAAAAATATGAAGCCATTTCTCGGATGTGAAACGAATCCTTAAGAAAAACTTAACAACAAATGATTTCTAAATTAAAGGTACAATATTTAAAAAAAAACATTCATTTATTTCGTACGCGAAAATGTATTTACTGGATGATGTTTTAAAAGTTTTTAGTTGTTAATTCAAGGAAGTACGGAATCAATATGCTAGCAAATGCTTAACAAAAAGTTAATTACATGGTAATCGAAGTGAAGGTATTACACTAAAAATAATTAGTACAATCTTGTTATCTATTCCTCAGTAAAAAGAGCAGCATGAACAAGAATGCGCTTCTTTGAAGATATAAAACTTTTCAACCAATGAAATAAAAAGAAGCGAAATTGAACAAGTCGCCGCATCCAATGGCTGAAGCGATAGTTACGGAATGCAATTAATATAATTGGAAAATTGCATGTTTAAAAATGAAAGGATGAAGTTCTTGAAATAAAATGGCGCTAATACATTTAAATGACTTAAATTAATATTGTGAAAAATATTAGAAATTTAAATTTTTAAAATCTACCATATACATCTAATACTATAAACTAGAGAAGAAGCTAACTACCGTTTATATTTATAATTTGAATTTACTTAGAACAATATCAGAAAAGGGAAATTAATTTATTAGTGTTGTCTATCATTTATTGCAATTATGGAAATACAATGTTGGCTGAGTATACCTCCTAAGTGTTTTTTAGTAACAAAAACAAAACAATTTGGGTTAGATTATGGAAGTTAGAAATACATTTGTGACACTTTATTCTTTAAAGCGGCAAATCCAGAAAGGCTAACTATAATAACAATATCTGGCAATTAATTTTTAGGCACATTTTTAGAAGATAATCGCGAAAAAATAAGTAGAAAATTTTTTTATTAAAGAGATCTTTTCGAACCTGAGGTGTATCAAAATGTGGGGAAAGGGGCTTGCTTATAGTTGAAACAACCAGTGATGCGATATCAGTTACATAAAATTATTGAAATGTTAGTATGTTTTTTGTTTTCCTAATTGTATTTTTTCAATATAATTTTCACATTGCGATTTACATTGCTTCTAGCCATTAGTCTATGGAATTGATTTAACTTGTGAACATACACTTAGTAGAAACACATAAAATTACAAAACCAACACCATGATTCACCTTAACTAAAAACCAGTAAATAACTACAATAAATGTGTCAGTTTAATACAACAAATTACAAAAAATAAATTATTGTAATATATTATAACTGTATATTATTTTATTTTTATATTGATGAACAAGAATGTCTTGAGAATGTATTCAAAAAAAACCATTTTATTGTATAATTATAGCAATTTGGGCCCTACAGATTCTCTGGAATTTGGAAATAAGGAAGAGCATTACTCAGAATTTAAGGAACTTGAATTTTGTTTCTGAAAATATGCCTAATTTTGCCTTTGATGCCAAACTTTTATCTATGAGTGAATCAGAAAAAAAATTTATTTCCGATGCCTTAGCAATTATTTAAGATTATAATAGCCCTGATTTTAGTTGAAATTTCATAATCACTAAACTATCAAACGTCACTATCTTTAATATAGTTCTCTAACATTAAATAAAACAGTAATTATATTAATGTAGTTGAGGATTGAAACTCAAGCTGTATTAACATTTCCAGGTAAAATATGTTGATGAAGACAAAAATGATGATGACAAATCTTCTGCGACAAAAGTAGAAATACATGTATTTTTCGCTAAGCTTCCAAAATATCAGCATTCCATGTGGGACTAAAATCTAAAATTGGAGCGGAGCAACAATGCTAAGTAATTAAGATGATGGTATCTAAAAAAAATTTCCTCGTTGTAAAAATGAAAAAAGCGCCCACGCCCAATTCCCAGAGAGTTTAACCTAAAAGAAACCCGAAAGCACATGAAGTGCTATATAAAAAGTAATTTTTTAGCTATTTGTTAGAACGACCTCTGATAGATTATTAGATTTGAAAAAGTTAATGATGCGACTCTACAGTTGAAAAGAAAACAAAAAATTAAGAGTTTGGCTTCGCGGCAAATAAAAAGCGCGCTTTAATTATGCGATTTAATGCGCACTGCTTTAAAACAAAACACTATCGATTGTTTAACACGACAACCCACTCGTGGCAAAATAACAAAAGCTTTTAAAATAATTGTAACATTGTAAGTGATGCAAAATGGAAAAAAGCTACTATAAGAAATTATTGTGGAACGGAAGGTAAAGGCCTGGTCTTTATTAAAGTTCAATGTCTTTTGTAGACGATTGTAATGCTATTTTGTAATTGCAATATATTCATCCGAACAACCTGAACATTGCGATAGCAGTCAATGGAAATTTAGCATTAACAATCATTACGTGGGAGAGTGTTCATTAATTGGTGTTAATTCTGTTTGAAAATAATGAAGATTTTCTATTCATTAACGCCAATGGGACATCAATTGACAGAAGAGCTTACACGTAGCAATTCAAAACCAATCGCTATTCTTAACTCCCAATTCCATGCTAGGATTACGGTAATTAAGTAACAAATCATGCACGTATTATATTACTCATTGTTTTTAGTAACAAAAATTAATACGAGAGTGATATGCTAGTATACATATGCAATAATTATAAAACATTAAGAACTACACAAATGGGCGAAATTCTGCATTATCGTACATTTTTAAGTTAGAAAAAATGTTTTCAGAGATTAATAGCAGTTACTTTCCTTTCATATGCAAGAACTAAGAAGGCTAAAGAATGCCTCAGAAACACACATGCACAATGTTAGACAAACATGTTAGAAACTTCAGTGTCTTCCACATAGGGGTGTAAAGTTATCAATAACAATATTATCGGATCGCTAAATAATACTCAATTGATATATGGATTATCGTAAATGTCGATATGATTTATCAACTGAATTGGAATAGATGCCTTAGATTTAAATGAATTTATACTTTCATCAGTAAAGTGTTCACATTTGAGAAGTATTGTTTGGAAAATTAAATATTCCAAGAAGATAGTACTATTTTCGTAGTGTCTGCTTTAAATAGCCAGCTTGAATCAACAATTTTCGTACTAGACCTATAAATAAATCAATATTTTAAAATGTTGTGATAGATAATCTTATCGATAATATTGCCGATAGTCGTTTTCTGTAACAGGATTTACAATCTTGCTTACAGGGCCACTCTGGTGACAGATATTTCTTCATCCTGGTTACTTCTTTCTTGCGTTTGAACAGTATGAAATGTCGGGAATTTGTATCTCAATCCACAATTTGAAGGCTTGCACGTGATAAAAAGTTTCACTTTCAAAAATGAAGGAGGAAATCAATAGAGATTTTTTTCTCAGACCTTCATTTTGTAGGTTGATGGTAACAACCCATGGTTCTTTCAATTGGTATTTTGATGGCTCTGCTGCAGAGATAAGAAAAGAAATGATTTTCACTTCTCTTATCAACAGTCACCACAATTTGACAATCTTATGAAATGTGCCTCAATTTGAGACAGCAGCTTATTGAACAATGAATCCTTGAATAAATGTACCATATTTTTTTTGAAATTTTTGTGTAACTGCTAGGAAATGAGATTTTCATTGATAATTTACAAAATTATAAAAATTTAAGCATTTAGACACACACATGTAATTGCTGAACTGTGTTCAACAGATGAATTATTTCAATAACTTTAATGATTTATTATTTTTCATAGAAATAGAAAATAGAATACTAGAAGAATGTCAAATTAAATTCAATTTACAATTTTGAAGACTTTTCGTCGTTTCTTGCTGTATTTTTATTTATTTTACATGTTTTGTTTATTACATTCATACTTTAATTTTGTCAGTAATTTTAGTCATAGTAATTACTAAATATTTTCAATAATCGGTTTTGTGAATAAAATTGCCCTCTTTGAAGGAATTGATGTCAATCTGGGACTACGTCAGTGATGGAAGTGGTGACCTCCTTACCGGCGAGCGGTCCGGTACCCAATTGACCATCATGTGGGTCCGGCTTTGACCGGTCCTCACATTATTCAGTACAGGTTTTGACCGCTATACATGGTTTCACCGTATTTATAGGTTTTATTCTCTTTTTACTCGGTTGTGACCTGCACTGTTGTTTTGTACATTTACAGGCATAAACCAAAGAATCGAGACAAATCACCCAATGCTTTCAATGTTGCAAATTTTAATAACGTGTTTTGCTTGAATATTGGTAATCATATGTAAATAATTATTCCATAATAGACATAATAGAATTAATGGCACGCTGTGGTTACTTGCAAACATCGATGATGATTATCATAATTCTTATTTTTAAGCCTAATTAATAAGCAGAGCCTAACGCCCATCGTGACAAGGAAATCAAAACAATGCTGTCAAAGTAGTGAAATTATTTATAGGGCCCGACAGCCTTAAAACTATTGAGTGGAAATAATTTCTAAGTAAAATATACATTTAATTAAATTCTATCTACAAAATTACAGCAATACAGTACTATACAAATTAAAGCTTCTTTACGGTATACTACAAAAATTCTACTTGCTTTTCTTTCCTAGACAATTACACTTTTGAAAAATACTTTAGATGTAAAATGCAAAAACTTCGAAAAATTTCCATATTTCAATTTTTCATACTTTCAACTTGAGTAAGAAACAAAAATTTGTTGTCACAAAAAATGAAGATTTCAATTTCAGCAAATGCAGACGTTTATATGAGAGAAGTGAAAACATTAGCTCAGCCCTTCAGCTTTAAAATCATTTATTTTGAAATTACAAAATCAAAGGTTTTGATGTTACAAAGCCGTAACATAGCTAAGTGAATAACAAAGTGCAACTATTAATTGGAAAATTGACCGAGAACCATTGATTGAATTTTTAATTTAGCCACTAATCTTAGTCATTCACACACCCAAACATGTGTTAGGAGGACAACCCCGTAATTGTGATTATTATGTACTAAAACACGTAGGGCAATAATAAACACGAATTTTACCAGGTACCATCTATAAGATGATGAGTTAAAAACCTTTTCAATCAAAGTTAGTTGTTGCACCTCCAAGTTTGAATTTCATACCCAACTTGGGAACCATTGATGCCAAGAATAAATTTAAACAATTTGAGCTAATATATGAGCACGATAAGCGAATCTTTAATCAAGAAAGTTTCTGACAATATTACATACATTACTACCCTTGCCCGCAAAAAATGCTTAGAACGACTATCAATATTTGTATAATATATAATATTGAATTTTAACAAGTAGTGAAAATCTTGCAAATAACTGTTCGCAAAATACGACTTGACTGTCATTTTTAGTTGCAGTGTCACCAGAGATGAAAACTATAACTGTTTGATGAATAATTGTGATAAGTGATGCGAGTGAATGATGTAAAGATAACGAATGCGAACAGCAAATATCAGCAATACCAGGGGTACGTGCGTCTTCCACATTCGTTGAAAAAAGCGTTGCAATTAATTTTTACACTTTATGACTCGTTCTATTAATATAAATGTTTGACTGTAGCGCTCTACATGATGTATTGCAATCTTAAATATATTAAGAATCTTGCAATGCAAACATACCTTTTACACATATTGTAATTATTGCAAGAATTTTTTTGATCCGGAGACTACAATTAAACTACAAACCAAATATGAAATATATAATAATAATAATAATAATAATAATAATAATAATAATAATAAAATAATATATATAATAGTAGGCGCACTAGGAGCAGTAAGTAAGAAGCATAAGAGATACTTGGAGGAGTTAGGAGTACCAAAGTGGGGAGGAGCGGTAGCACAGAAGGCAGCATTGTTAGGAACAGCTAGAGTCCTGAGGAAAGCTCTCAGACTCCCTGGGAACTGGTGAGTTCCCCGAGCTGAGAGGGATACCAGCATGAAGCTGTGAGANCAGCATTGTTAGGAACAGCTAGAGTCCTGAGGAAAGCTCTCAGACTCCCTGGGAACTGGTGAGTTCCCCGAGCTGAGAGCGATACCAGCATGAAGCTGTGAGAAGTAAGAAGGATAATAATAAAATAATAATAATAATAATAATAATAATAATAATAATAATAAATGTAACCAAAAATAATGGTGTATATATGGCTTACTAAAAGAGACGGCCGTGGCAATTGCAGTAATGGCCTCAAAAAAGGGTTCCATTATATTTATGTCATTCAAATAACTATTTTTTAAATTCTTACTGTCTTATGTATCGAAATAGTTTCTGAACACAAAATAATCAGTAAAATAATATCATGCACTTAATTAACACTTGTTGAACAAACAACTGGGTAATTAATCGTAACTGATTGCTGCTGTTATCAGTCATTTCAATAACCTTGTTTATTGTCAACGTGCAATGGGTAAGAAATGCTGCGTTCCCAATTGTAAAATTGATTATGTTGGTGGACCACAACGCACGCAATTTCAGTTTCCAAAATCCCAAGACTTAAAGCATAAATGGATTATTGCTAAAAGAACATTTACAAACAAAAAAATGACAAGAGAAAAACAGTGAAAATTAGATGCGAAGATGATAAGAGGAGCAATTGCAGAAAGGAAATGAGTTGCATTTAGATAAAAAGCCGAATTCAGGAGGATGCGTTGTTTGAAAATACTAGCAGGCGATCACAAATCGATTTCAAAATTAAAAATTATGAAATTAGCTGGTGGAATTACAGGATAGAAAAAGTTATGGGTGCAGGTAGCTTTGTGAATGCGAGGTAAAAGAAAACGAACTTTAGAAGAGGATCGTGAGCAACTAATAGCGGGAGAGAATTTTAGGAAATCAAATACATCGAAATCATAAAAGCCGAGTAGCAGTTTATTGAGAAAGATCAGGTCAAGGAATTTGAGATACAGTGAGATAGGCAAATGTCTGGCTTTTAAAAGGAGATGAAGGAAAGGTTTATTAGAAGAGTAGATCTAGCGAAGAGCCCGGAGTAAAAAACGATCAATTTTAGTTGAAAAGGAAGAGTTGAGATACCAACACTGAGATCCATAACAAAATGCGCCAGACAATATGACTTGAAGATTGTTAATTTGGTGGAGGAGTTAGAAAAACTGAGCATAGTGAATTTGAGAAAGCAAAAGATAAAAGAGAATTTTTTAGTTTTGTAAGAAATATGTATAGACCAGGAGAGAGAACTGGAAATCAAGATACCAAGATCACGAACATAATGTTTGAAGGGAACAATTATGTCATTTAAATAGAAATCAGGAGAATGGTTTTTGGAGGAAGAGAATAAGAGACCTTCAGATTTAGAGGTGCTAAAAAGAAGACCATTGGAAGTTTACCATAAAACGGCAGATTGACAGCTGTTTCGAATACTTTCGAGGTCAGAAGAAAATATGCGTGTATCATTAGCATATAGCATGAATGTAGAGTGGAAAGCAGTGATTGTTGGCGTAAACTCATTGATGAAGATTAAGAACAAAAGAGGACCAAGAATTGAACCCTGAGGAACACCAGACGTGACCGGAAGTTCATCAGAAAAAAAGAAAAGAAGGAATCACAACCAAGAAGCGAGAGCTTCGAAATTAGTGCGAATGAGGAACTTTATCAAAGGCCTTTTTAAAATCAAGATAGACAGTAAAAAGAGGGATACTTCTATCGAAATGAGAATAACCTGTGTCAAGGAAACGTAAAAGAGAGAGAACAGATTTCTGAGGTATGAAACCGTACTAAGATTCGAAAATCAAAGGACGGAGGACGGGATAATAACAATAATAATAACTAAAACATTTTCCGCTCTGTAATATGGTAAATTCGAAGTTGGTGTACAGAGCGGAAACTTGAAATAATTTACCATAGTACAGCGCGGACACTCCACTTTTTCTCCACGAATATTTCCACGGTGAGGCCGATACTCAAATATGTTAATAAGCAGAGCAAAATCTTCTATATACCAAAGTTTCCGGCTATTTCCTTAATTTTTGCAAGATTTATTACGAAATGAAATTTGCCTTTAAAATCAGTATGGGATTTGTCCAGTGCGGACCTAATAATTATGTAAAATTGTACAAAGCGGACTGTGTAGTTACAAAAGTGCATAGAACTGAAATAATAATAATAATAATAATAATAATAATAATAATAATAATAATAATAATAATAATAATAATAATAATTTCATTTAATCTCGATTTGTAATAATTAATAATTAATAGAAAAGCCAAAACTATCACATTCATTTTACTCGCAACGAAATTGAAATACAATGGATTTATAGTATAAATCTCAAAAGAAATTTCTAGGTTGTAGTAGTTTATACATTTATCGTTCATTGCCCTCTATTTGCTTAATGCATAGCAAACTAACTACAAATATTTATTAAGAAAACCTGGAACATATAAATGAAGCAGATTTTACTACGCTCAAAGAAATAAGGGCATTGAACAAAATACAATTTGAAATGGTTTACATTTGAAATAAAATCGCACAATAATTATTTACAAACAACTTGATTGGAAGAACACAGAATAGCAATAAAGCAGGCAATGTTAACAAACATGGCGTCGATGGGTGAAAGAGAAAATAAACAGAGATTGATTAAACGGGACCGCTATTAATAGAAAATAAACAACGACTGTGATAACTTAGAGTCAGCAAATTTAAATTGCCGTAATTTAAATTGAACATTTGTGTATTTGCAAATAATAAATGATTCACTAGCAAACTGTTGATGGATACAAGCAAAAAAAGCGCATGACAGAAGGCTAATTTTGAAATACGACATCAATATTATATCATCGTTAGAAAAATCCGCTTGCAATCTACAAATTAGATATGTGCAAGCAAAGAGAAATCAAGGTGACATAAGGTAGCAATAGACACTCAAATATTCGTGAGTCTAAATCAGAAAATACTTTTAACTACAATACGCTAAATATATTCCGCAGATAAAAATAGTAAAGTTACAAAATTTCAGAAGATATAGAAAATAGTGCACTAATTAAGTATAGGCAGTGATGCGATGAAGCAGAACAATTAAAACGCGAATCAAGTATAAAAGCATACCTAACGGTGAGGGAGGCTTCAATTATAATTGGATTAACAAAGTTTTGATATTAAATAGCGAGACAAGGGAAGTATATGACGTAATGGACACCAAGACAAAGATTCTTAAACGCGTACAAGAGAGCGGGACATTAAATCAATAGTGTGCGAGATTGTAATAAATTTACTATTAATAGAATTAAGCACATTGTATTGAAGAAATATATAAACAGAGTGCGTGCGCGGACTCGATTTACCAACGGGAGCAAAGTGGCAGCAATCCAATATTTTCAAATCTAAATATAGAACGCTCGACAAATTGAACTGTTATCAGACAAAGATTCTTAAACGCGTACAAGAGCGGGGAATATTAACTCAAGAATGGGCCAGATAGCAATAAATTCACAGCCACTCAGAGAAACAACACAGTAAATTAAACAAATATATAAACAGAGTGCGTGCGCGGACTCGATTTACCAACGGGAGCAAAGTGGCAGCAATCCAATATTTTCAAATCTAAATATAGAACGCTCGACAAATTGAACTGTTATCAAAATTATTCCGTCCACGATTTACAAGTCTGTGATTTAAATCTGATGCAAAGATCAGTTAGCAAGCCAATCAAAGCCACGCAGTGCAACAAAACAGAAACTCAATCAGTCTAACATTCAGAGGAAGGTTGCTAAATAATGCAGAATACTTGACAACCAAAACAAATTCATCTCAACACCTAAAAATCAATAGCTGTCTAAAACTCATCATTGTCACAAATCCGTGCCAAAACGACAATAAAAATAGTACAAGTGCCATAATATTCAGGGTGTATGAAAATAACAAATGCAAATAGCAAGCAATTCCCGGAGTAAGATTGCATAAAACTACTTTGTATTATTAGTTAAATAATATTTACAACTGCTTTGATTCGTTGATTTATTAAGCAATGAAACACTGGCATTCCTGATTTATGCATGTCAATTTTATATGTAACTACCCTTTTGGTTCTGCTTCTTGCTCTATCGGCAAAATGTATTAGCGATAAAAAAATTTGTCTGTTCTACAAAAATTTAAAATAAATTGAACAAAATATTAAAATGTACAAGCAAGAATGTATAAATAAATATAAATCAAGTTCCCAAAATTAGAGAGTGAAGCATATAATTCAACAAGTTACTATCACAGAATTGTTTCAAAATATTATTTAAATTACTTAAAAAATCAATACTAAAAATTTGATCAAACGTCTACTGTAACTGAAATTGAACAATTTCTTTAGCCGGGATATATATATTTTTTTTTCATAAATTACTGAGATACATTGATATGAACACAGAACACGTTAAACGTTTTCGAATTTTAAAATCATCGTCAGAACAAAATTGCAGCAACATAAATTTACAATAAACTACATTGGCTTCTAGTGTACACTATAAATATGCATGCACTTAAAACATTTTTGGGATGTTAGTACTTAGTTGATTATTAATTAATCGCTCTTTACTTTTGTTTCCTCATTGCTCATTATTTTAAATTTCTTTGTTCTTTTTAAAATTTTAAAATTTGCTAGACTTGGTTGAAGTTTGTGGAGAAATATTTCCGATCTGAGATGTCCCTTAACATGTTCATTTGCTCTTATAATTAAATGACAACTTGTTTCACCAATGTACGATTTTTGACAATCGTCACAATCGTATTCATAAACTACAGATGAAATCAAGTCTAATTCAAGAGTGTCCTTTTATTTATAATATCAGATATTCTTAATGATTTGAACATTGGGGTTTTGATGGTTCTCTTTAGATCTTCATTAAGCATTTTAATTTTTGATTTTAGCGTTCTTTCAGATGTTTTAATGTATGGCAATTTCCAATAGATTTTTTTGTGTCGGTCTTCACAATATCATGAAAGAGGAATGTATAGAGCGCGTATTTTTCTTCAAAAACATTTTTGTTTCGAATTTATTGTTCATGTTTGTCACAGTTACATCAAGAAAATTAAATTGACTGTTGTGTTCTTCTTCTATCGTAAATTTGATTTCATCTAAGTGCTTATTTAAATTTCTAGAAATGTTTTCAGCATTGATTTTGTTAGTAAAAATAGCAAATATGTCATCCACATACCGAAAATACGATATAAATTCGTCATTTTTAAATTATATATATATATATATATATATATATATATATATACCGTAAAACCTGTAATTGAAGGCCACCTGTAATAAAAGGCCACATTAGCGAGGAGGTTGAAAAATAGAATGCCAAACTGTAATTGAAGGCCACCCTAGCGAGGATTTTTGTGCATAAAAATTTCGGACTTTAGGTGCCCATTCATACGTTCCTTCCTTCATGTAGTCAGATTTATATGTATAAACTAAGGAGGAAACTAAATTTTTTTGGACTTGGTATTTATTTAGAAACATCTTTGTATGATGTCAATATTGGAATGATCTTGTCCTTTTTAATTTAATATTAATTATTCTAATTTTTTCCCTATATAGATCAGAACATCATTAAGCAATCAAAGAAAGATCAATTATTAAATAAACAACTAAGAATGATATCATTTAACTTGTCTTAAGAGCATGTAATATTAAATTATATAAAATGTAGTCTACTGTAAATATATTTAGTTTTTATCGCATATTTGTACTGATGTTATAAATAAACGAAACCGATCTATCCCTTTCATAGAGCCTATGTAGAATACGAATATATATATATATATATATA
>CABFPE010000010.1:435096-447937 GCA_900660155.1 Hofstenia miamia | reverse complement strand
AATATATATATATATATATATATATATATATACTGACAGATGAAGACAGAACATTATATGTGAAGATAAAAAAACTACACTTGAAATTTAACAAAGAACAAGAACGAATAAACTTTCTACAAAGACACCTTGGATACAATGTAATCACTAAGATTACCCCGATTTTTATATCATTTAAAACAAAAGATATGTTTCGTAACAAAGCCAATTTCCCAAAAAACTTAGTTTCATCCCTAGTTTACAAATACACAATTGCTGATTGCGATAAATCATATCGGTGAAACTAAGCGACACCTGGGAATAAGATCTAATGAGCACTTAAGAGGTCATCTAATTGCAGAAATTTTTACCCATCACTATCAACCTAAGAAATTAAGATCAATTTAAAATTTTACAGAGAACTGAACATCCGAAAATAGCATAGGCAATATATAAGAGAAACAACAAATGTTAAATTTAAGTGTATGTAATAATATCATTTATATTGTAGTTGATTGTAAATTTATTTACCACATATTCTGTAACCTGACGATGACACATCGAAATCGATTTGCGATTCAAATAATATTGAAAAGCTGTTTGCTTACACACACACATATATATATATGTAGTTAATTGTAATTAATTTTCCTTCCAAATTTGTTCTGAAAAAGATTTTGAATCGAAACCGGTCGCATCTATGAAGCTCAGTAATCTAATACTTATATATATATATATATATATGTTGATTGTAGCCTTGAAAATTATTTTTGAAACTATTGTAATGGGCTTATGCAATTCAAAAAGAATATTATTTCACAAAGAGATTTCTAGCATGAAACTAATTAAGGGAGACTTTAGATATTTGTCATATTTAATTTTCTAGGCATTTTAGTCATTTGCAATTTCAATGTTTATTTAACTTACAATATTCAAAGCTTTGTGTATCTTAGTGATGTGAATGACCGGTGCTATGAGTGGGAACTTTTATGCTACATTTTTCTATTACAGATGTATAATGTTGATTGAATTATGATTTTTATTTGCATGGAAATAGACATGCTTTAATCCGTTGTACTATTTTTGTGAATATGATGTAATCAGTGTTTTTGTAATGAACAATTTGGTGAATTATTGCTCATTTTTATTAGAAAAAGTTCGCATTTTTGTTTGCAACAGTTATTGCATATACAGAATATGTCTTCCAAAATATGAAAAATATTGAAATTTTTTTGTGTTACAAATGACCAATACTTTACAAATAAAGGAATGGATTAAGCGACTTGTTGAAATAGTATACAGGGTAACAGGTAAATTGAAAATGAGCTGTCAATGTTGGTAACAACTTAGTAAACTCATTGAAAATGATAATTTATGAGTGAGCAATTTAGTTCAAGTACATCCTAAGAATTTCACATTGCAGCTGCCCACATTGATAGGCAGGGAGTTAAGAGAGCAACATTCTAAACATAGTGATGCAATACGAGGTGATTTCATACCACGGTCCGCCAAAGATTTGTTGATGACTTTACCGCATCAATGTGGAAGTTTAAGCATTCTGGATGTCAGTGAAGCATAATTAGGAGGGCTGTTTATATAGACCTGAGATACAAAAGTTACATCCTCAAAGTCAAGCAGAATTTCACATTCACACAGAGGGAAAGCAGGTTAACGATGTCTCAAGTCCTTGACGCATGAAGCTGCTGGAATATAATGTTTGTTATGGATAAAAAGCCCAACCATCGCAATAATTTTATATGCGGAGATTCGGGCGATGCAACTTTAAGTAAATATACAAATTTCCTGTATAATTCATGGCATTGTGTATCCCTTCCAACTATTGTGTCGCCATATCTAATAATGAGTTAGTTTTTTTATGTATAACTGAGGGCTTAATCGTGAATTGCAAGTGTTACACGTGGCAGCAAGTATGTCTTCCACCTTCCACCAGGACAATGCTGGCAACCCTCTGATATATTAAATTTAAAACATGATTGAGTTGATGACACACAAAACTAGCTAAGCCAAAATCAATTAGCTGCGCGACGCCATAATAGCACGTGCCAATGTTGACTATCAACAAGTCATTGCTGTTTGTAGCATGTCTCGGCCTCAACTTGAAGACATGGATTCTGCTACATCAATTAATCTTACATATTCTTGCTTATGCTTGTTCGGATGAAAAAACTCTTACAAGTGTTTAAAAATTTTTCCTCATCGAGCATCCGAAACTATTCAGACTTAGTTATATTAACTAAGTCAGATGTGTTGCCGATTTTTTCTTTCGGACAGAATAAAACAGTAAATGTATTAATCGTCAGGAAAAATACATTTAACTATAAATGAAAGATATAAATCGTACACAACAAAGCTAGTGAGACGAGTAAATAAAAGGTACAAAATTTATGCTTAAGTTGAAATATCAATATTAATAAACTTCAGTGAACATATTAAGTAAAAGCCGCAACATTAATCAACAAATATTATGTACTAATATACAGCTGAAACTTATAGCAAAGATTAAATGTATATTTTCATTTGATATTTAAATTTTGATAGCTGAACGTCAATTTTCAAAAATAACCATTTGCCGATAGGATGTGGGATCGTCCTATTTGAAGAATATATAATGCTTTAGGTTTTTCTATATAATAGACTAATTTCAATTTGCTTATTATGGAATGGACAAGCGGTATATGTAACAGTACATATTTTCAATTTAACGACTGGAAAAACTGATTATTAGGGAATTAATTGTTTGTTATATTTTGTGAATCCTTGCATAAATAAATAACACATTGGATTGGAACGATGTCATTTTCAAAATACTAAAAAACTAAGTTTGTGGTATCAGGATTATAAAGAAATTTCATTTGAAATGCAAATAAATAAGCTAAATAGTAATAGTTGCACGTATTAAATCTCATGGTGTAAAGTTTGCTATATTTTCAGCAAGATCCCTTTATCGAATATTATTTTGGTTTTCTAAAACTTTTATTAAAACTACTTGAGTAAATCGAAATTTAATTGTTAACTCTAAACTATAAAATAGCTTTGATTCAAAGTTATATATATATATGGTGTTAATGAATATTGGTGTTTCTTTGTTATTGAGATACAATCGTTCAATGACTTCATAAAATAACGTCTTAATGCCTTTTTCAATTGTAAAAATTGGGAGATTTTCTCGTCTTTCCAGTGATATTGTTGAGCAATTAAATTGCTTAGCAACACAATTCTATAAGGCACATTCTGCAGAATGTGCTAAGAGCAGTCACAATATTTTGATATGAACACTGCATTGCAGCACAAACTGCTTATAAATTAAGAACCTTTAGGGCTTCTCTGATTCCTTTTCCAAATAAATGTCAAATTGTCTTTGGTTATAGTTTCAAGTCCTTGCATCTCATGAAAAATAACTTCAGCAGAAGAAATATTTTCCGTGTTGCATCCATCTTAGAATTTTTGGTATTAAGGTGTACCAAAATGGCAAACCAGAATCGCAATTCTATCCTTGTATCAAAAAATGGCAGATCATGGACTAGATGATATTCAACAGGTGACTTTGCTCCGTATTCTTGGTGTGACGATAGACCCTCGTTTGGACACCTCACTTTGACCATGTCATCTCTGGAGCTTCCACTCGCCTGGTTATTCTCAGACAGCTACGAAATGTGTGCAGTAAGTCCGAGCTTTGGTCTCTCTTCAGATGCAGCATCATGTCTATGTTCGACTACTGTGCCTCTCTCTTTAGCGGTATTTCGAAAGAAAACTGTACGAAAATTGACAGGCTCCTAAACAGATGCTCCAGAATAATAAATGGGAACTGCATGACGGAATACGCTATCAATGAGTCTGTTCATGAAAATAAATAACTCTGATCATCCCTGGAACTACCTTCTTCCACCTAGGACCCAAAGTGGTCGCTATCAAATAAACTTTCACAGACTTAATATAAGAAGGAATCACCTTATCCCCTCCATAACACGCAAGGTCAATCAGCAAACTTAATTAGATGATGTTTTTAATACATATTAAATAAACGGTTACTACTACTACTAGATGATATAGATATCTATTTAAATAGCTAATCGCCTCTTTTGTCTCAAAGTGTTGCTTTATGTTAATAGAAACATCAAGAAGCATATTGGCATTGAGTTCTTTTACAGTGTCTTGAAACAATAATCGTGTTCGCCAAAGTGAACGAACGGGCTCCTCAATTTCACAATTTTTGACAGCCAGACGGGCTTCGGTTACAATTTTATCAAAGGAGTCTCACAAGGTCGTAGTTCTATGTTAACTGTTAATACTACAGAGATACAACTGCATTGAAGATATAAAAATAACCACTGATTCCAATAAGTTCAACTCTTTATCCTAGCTGTATTTTAAGCTCATATCTACCAACATCTAGAGCAAAAATCACTCCAGAAAAGTGTCGTGAGGCTGAACTGCTTTAATTCACTCAGACCACATTTTATCGGCTGTTTATTCAAAGAAACGGATGCTTCACAATGAAGAGTTTTCCAGGGCGTGTACTTTTGCTAGAAGGCAAAGGGATTCTTAATCTTGAAGAATGTCATTGTTGTGGAGTGTGTGCCCCACACGCAAAATAGCAGGGTTAAAATACGTCAGGATACGTTGATACAACCAGATCCAATATATTCGACCCAACCTAAATAAAAAAATTTAGTAAGAATATAGGTTCATCCAACTCATTTACACCCCGAAACTATGATAAAATGCAAGAATTGGTACTATTAATGCAAAGCCTCCACATTAGTGACATTATATATTTATACGTAATATTTCATTCTAGATTTTTGTCTTGCAATGTATAATGCAATTCCGGACTCTCATGAATTAAGCAATAATGTTAAAATTTCCTAGCCATTCCAGGAAGAGGGTGGGACAGTTGTCCTCCGTTTTTACACCCCTGCTCTTATGGGACCCTTTTTTAATATGTAAATCATCCCTGCTCAATATAACATTTAAAATATTAAAGAAAACCATGCAAATTACTTTAAATGCATCTTCATCGTACTGAACTTTCTTTCGACGAAAAAGTTTTATTACTCATTCTACTAATTACTGTTTCAATGTAAGCTAGTACTGTTGTATCAAGTTTGGAATTTAAGTTTCAATTACAGTTTTCCCCATTAAAATCAGTTAAGCAGTTATGGTTACTGTTACATTTTCAAGTCAGTTACGTGATAAAATCAGAATTTCTAGCTCTGTACGAATCGGAATCATAATTTTGTTACAAGAAAAGGGGACTTAGTCTAGCCCTTTTCTGTCCATTTCTGTTAGTAAATGAGAGATTAACTGTAATTGAATAAAATCATATACGCATACAACATCACATATTTTACAAATAATATAATATATAACATATATTTCTCTCATGCTTAAATCTGGGCCTTGCTATCCTGACCGTGTCCCTTCCTTTGTAATTCACGCTTTCTATCAATTTAAAACATCTTTACTCCTTCATTTGCTCCTCTAAGCGGTACCACGCCTGTTGGAAGATATCTTGAATTTCCCCGCTGTTAAAATCTAATCTGCTTCCCTCCTCGCAGGTCACGTCCTACCGACCAATAGCCATTCTATCTCGACTGTCTATCATCTTTGAACGTCTTGTTTTTCGTTATGTATTCCCAAAAATTCGTCACCTCATTTCTTCTCAGAATTGCAACCTTCCTGGTCGATCTACGATTAGTAACTTACACTGATCGAAAACTGCTACTTTCACTCTGATTGTAATGATCGAACTGTTCCAGTCTTACCCGACCAATCGCCACCAATGTGTCAAAATCAACTCGACTATCTCTTCTCCTGTCGCCGTTACTAGTGGTGCCCCTCAAGGCTCAGTGTTTGCTGTTTTTTTCGTCCTCGTTGCCATTAACAACCTCCCTCATTCGGTTCTCAACTCGTCTAGCCTGCTGTATGTCGACGACATTGCGATTTTTTATTTTGGCTGGACGTTTGCTGCTAACATTTCTTCTGATCTTGAGCATTTGGCTACTTGGTCCTCTGTCAACCATCTTGAAGGGCTCCCCCTTCTGATTTGCCTCTACCTGTGAACTTTGCTCTTCATCACACTCATCTTGGAGTTCAACTTGCTGCAAATTTAAATTGGACTGGACATGTATCTTTGCGCAAAGCTAATTCCTCGCTATTTGCCCTTTTCCATAATGTTCATTTTAATGCCTCGTCCTTTTTCCACTCTATGGAACGTTTCCAGAAGCGTGCCTTCAAATGGATCTCTCCCCTGCCATACAAAGACGCACTTCTCAACTTCTCGACTCTCCCGCTGTCACTCTACTTCCATGCCTGTGATCTCCTGCAGTTCAATCGACTGCTCACTCGCAAATTGGATCTTGATCCTTTTGATTTCATTAAATTCTCCACTCGCTCTGATGATGTCACTTTCTCCATTCGTCGCACCAAGAAACAATGATGTTACTTTGTGTTGAATGTATTGTCATTTCCAGTAAATTTCTGCAAATTGTAAGTTCGCTTGTTCAATAGATTTTGCAGCCTTTAGTAGACACTTGGAAACAACGTTTTTAATTAATTATGATCTTCCTTTCTTAATATAATGGCTTTTGCAATTTTAGTGTTATTTGTTCCTACAATGATATTAAAGTTATTTTCTTTAAGTTCGTGGGAATTTTAATTGATTTCTTTATTTAAATATCCAATAAGATGTTCTTTTGTTCTTTTTCCAATATGTCGAACTGTTCAATTTATTACAATTGCCACATTTATGTTGATAAACAATTGATGAAACAAGTTCCTTTGGAATTCGATTTATTCTGTTTTGAAGGATTGAAATATTAACATTTTTAAGTTTCTTATTAATGATCTTCAATGTATTCTTCACTGATGTTACTTAGTGTTTGAATGTATTGTCATTTCCAATAAATTTCTTCAATAGATTTTGCAGACTTTAGTAGACACTTTGAAACAACGTTTTTAATTAATTACTTAATCAAATGCAGATCAATAAATTTCTGATGCTCTACATTGTTTTAATTTATTTAATTTTATAAGCAAAAATACTAGGTCACTACTTTTTTCAAAAAGTGGTCACCCTGTCTTCAACTAGTAACATCAGTATCATACTCATCTTGGAGTTCAACTTGCTGCAAACTTAAATTGGTCTGCTAAATGTGTCCATGCGCCTCCGCGGAGCTAATTCCTCACTCTTTGCCCTCTTCCGCAATGTTCCCTTTAATAACACGGCTGCTGGGAAACTCTCTTTGCTCAAGTCCATTCCTCGCGCTATTTTTTTGTACGCTTCTTCGTGTTGATGGCCTTCTCGTTCCTTGCTTCACTCTATTGAACGTTTCCAGAAGCGTGCCTTCAAATGGATCTCTCCCTTGTCATACAAAGACGCCCTTCGGCGGATAAAAAAATTCATTCATTATTATTATTATTATTATTCTCCACTCTCCCGCTGTCACTCTACTTCCATGCCTGTGATCTCCTCCTGTTCAATAGACTGCTCACTCGCAAATTGGATCTTGATCCTTTTGATTTCATTAAATTCTCTAATTCCCGCTCCACTCGCTCTGATGATGTTGTCACTTTCTCCATTCGTCGTACCAAGAATCATCGCACCCTTCATTCGTTTTTCAATCGTGCTTGTACTGCTGCTAATTACATATTGGCTCTTAACCCTCCAACAGCGATTGATTTCTTTTCCCCTCTACCGAGCTTCAAAAAATCTTTGATGTCTTTCCTGTTTGCTGTTGATTGTGAAGATTTATTGTTGCTCTACGCCATGCATTTCCTAGAGATTCCAAAAAGTTTACGATCCCATCAATATTGAGGGTTTCATTTGGTTGTAGAACCTGACAGTGGAATTTCCCATCTAGTGAAACAACCAAAAACAAAGATTTATGAGGAGTTAGGCCTCCTTTTAGTACTTGTGGCCGTTTTGCGTCTTTTGCTAACCAACACTTGTTGTTGTTTTTTCTTCCGACATTGTAGTGAAAAATTCAAGTTTCATCTACCCAGCAAAATTTATGCATAAATATCGCAGATAGTGCATCTTCAGAAAGCCAATCACATAAGAGAACAACATGATTTTTTGTATATTTATGTAAATACGATACACTTTGCTAAATGCATATTTGTAGACATCAGATTAATGTTTGCCTGTGCTGAATAAATGAGTATATGACAAGACTGTTTTGACTTATTTGATCAATCTTGCTGATTGGATTATAGTTCTGTACATTTTAGCCCCTCTCCCTCCCAGGTTAATAAAGATCTTTCCGATCGTAGTTGCAGAAATGAAAATAATAATCAATGCAGAACTTGTACAAAATTGTCTCTCGAAGGTTCTCCTCTAACAATTGAGTTAAATCAAGTTTCATTTTACGAACATGCAAACGTACCTCGCCTGGTCTACCAAATATTCATTTTTGGGTGTTCCGTGAGCATTGGGATATACTTGCCCCTATTTACCGATATGTTTGGAATTTGTCCTTAGCAAAGGCGCACTTCCCTAAACCATATAATCTTGCAAATACCATAGCACTTCCAAAAGTTTCAAATGCTTCAATTTCAAACAATATTCGAGGAATTTCCATTACTGCATTGTCTTCGAGGCTATTTGAAAAAGCAGTTCATCAGAAATATATTTCTCCTGTAATACTCAATTGTGGTGACCCAATGCAATTTGCATATAAAAAAGGTCAATCTACAGTTGATTGTCTACTAACAATGCAACATATAATACTACAATTACTAGATAACAGGAATTTAGACGGTGCCCATGCCATTCTAATAGATTTTTCTAAAGCATTTGACCAGCTTGATCAAGAAGTTGTTGCAGAAAAATATTGAAAATTTATTCACTACAGATTGTGAGAAACGTCTAAATTGGAAAGGTGTTTTACAGGAAACTCTTGCTATTAACTTAGGTTGCTCACAAGGAACTGTTGGCGGACCAATTCAAGTAAGTCTAAACGCTTACGTTTTTGCATAAATCGTAATGTAATTGTGATTTGGAATGCATACAATATGAAGAAGTATCTTCTATCAAAATATTTGGAATTGCTATGGGTTCTTCAATGAGATTCAATAGGCCTGCCTAAACTAATATCTTTTTTGAATTCGATAACTATATTTTTGAAGATCTAAAAACTGCAAGATATTCAATGGAATCTAGAACCAAAGTATTTGAAGCTTTAGCGTTAAGTAGCATTAGCTATTGTTTAAGTGTATATGGAAGTGATGCAAGTATTTTAACTAAACTAAAATAAATACCTTCTTAAAAGTTTGAGAAAAAAATATAAAAACTTGTGATATATCAATTAATGAAATGTCATTAAAACAAGATCTTGCCAATTACTACAGAATAATTAAAAATAATAGGCATGCATTAAATGAAGAATTTTTAAGACAAGAAACATACTACAATTACAAGATCTAAACAAACGATTCTACTACCATTAGTTTTGACAGAAGCATTAAAACGATCTTTGGTCAATAGCATATTATCATATGGTTTATTATAAATTTTTATTCTATCTCTAAATAAAAGACAAGAAATTACAATTGATACATGTATGAAACAATTTCTTTTGGAATTTCGTTATTTTCAATTTTTTTTATTTTTATGTATTTTATATAGAAGTGCATCCCCTGTATTTTGTATGATGTTAATAAATGTGTTGTTGTTGTTTTTTTATTTAACTAAACTGCATTGAAATTAATTTTAATCAAAAAAATTTTTTTAAAAAAATAGTCAATTGTACACTTTTCTGAATATATCAGTCAGTTGTAGTACTATAGTTGAATATAAATGTAACATTGTACATGTGACTGCTATATATATATATATATATATATATATATTGTAGAATCACAAAATTGATTAGGGTCAACAATAAATCCAGTATTTTTATTCCATCTCAGGGAAGCTCAATAGCAATAGTAAGTCTGACACAAAACCTAATTGACCTCTGTTTCCACCAAAATAAAACAATTGGTAGTTAAACGTTACAAGATTCATTTTAGGTAAAAGACCAGCTGATTTCACCAATTGCACACAGCATCATGCCGAAGATCTATCACCAAGCAGAGTGATTCTTATGACAAATAAACGGTGCTGCCTTGTGTGTNGAGTTTAGTAATACGCGACTTCAGATTAGTTATATGGCGAAATCTGAACGATTGGAGGATCTTAATCTTACAAACGATGAGATTGAACGTTTGTCCAACGCATTGAAACAGAAAGAATTTCGGGATCTTTTTGTCGAGTATGCCAAGGAGTTGCAGGATCCTGAAAATAGAAAACGGTAGTTTTATGTTATTTCGAAATTATTTGAATACGTTCACATTATAATTGTTCCCAACTATATGTACTATTTTATTTCGACAATTACTAATTTTAATTCTCTTTGACACAAACACTGGGGGAGCAATAATCGTTTTTAACATCTCAAAGGCATTTGGTAAAATTTCTAATTTCTATACTCTTTGGAAGCATTGGATTTGATAACTCTCTCAACAATCTCTTCTCTGACTATTTATTAAACCATTTTCAAGTTTCTCTTCTCCTGTGTCTATTACTAGTGACGCGCCTCAAGGTTTCCTGTTTGCCATTCTCGTCTTTCTTGTTTCAATTAATAATGTTACCCTATGTGCCCATCCTTGCCCATGCAGTCCTGACTCTTTCAACATAATTTCATCAACCATTCATAGACTTCTTTACTTGCTATTCTCTAATTATCTTGAATTTAGACCCATTAAATCTAAATGTCTTTTATTTCCTTCCTCATGCTGTTCCTTTATGCCTTTCCCTAGTCCGTTTCTTTTTATTCTACCTCGCTTTCTGCTGTTTCTGAACTTATCTGCCTTGGTCTTTCTCTATCCGTTTCCTGATCTTAGTCCTCTCATATCAACTTAAAACTTAAGAAGGCTACATTCTCTTTCTTTGCCATCCAGCGTAACGTTCCTCTCTCTACTCCTATTGGCATAAAAAATCTCTATCTCTTGATTCCATTTGCTATCTTTTTATTTGGTTATCCTTTTTGCTCTATTCCACGCTCACTTCTTTTCTCGTTTGAACTTTTTCCGCTTCAAGTTCGTAATCTTCTTTTCTGTAACTCTCTTTTGATCCATTTGATTACTTTCAATTTGCTCCTTCTACTCTACACGCTCTGATGCTTCTGTTGTTTTTCATCATACACGCAGTCACAAAGCTCGTTTCCGAAATTCTTTCTTAAATCGCATTATTTCTATTCCTATCTTGTTGATTACTGCTCATGCTCATCACTTACACTTTTCCCATCTTCTATATGGAAGTCCTCCCTCCTTAGTCTGGTCCTATTTTGTTCCTCGTTTCAATTTTGATAATCCGTGTTTTCTTATATATTGTAAATGCTCTTCTTGGTCTTTTTAATATATTTATGAATTGTATTTGTTTTAACCGCCGTAAGGGTTAATAGAGTATTTTTTTGTTGTTATTAATAACAAATTTCTTTTATAATCTATACAATATACTACGATAATTATCACAATTATAATTCATTTCAAATATTTAACTGACTACTAATGCTTGTTAGTTCCGATGATATGCTCGACTATGAATGATTTTAAGTTGTACTGAAATCTTAGTCTTTGCACAAATATATATTTTTTATATTAGATATGAAGAGGAAATTCGTCAAATGGAGAGTCAAAGAGGAGTTGATGTTAAGTTTATTACACCCACTCCTGGCTATGTCATTAAAACAATAGATAATAGCGATTCTCCTGTGAAGTCATTTATAAACATTTGCTCTTCAGATTCCATACAACCAGCTTCTAGCAAACCTGGAAAACAAGGAAACAAAATTGGTTCCAATTGGAGCATTCCTTATAGCTTATCGCCACCACGTGATGATATGGATAAGGTTGGTTATTGACATTTGGCGTATGGCAGTTGAAAGCGAATCCAAATTAGCACACATTTTCAAGCTTTCTTTCGTTAACCTTTTCAAAAACTCTATTTCCATATCGATGTAGAATTTTCATTCATAACTTCAATTGTCTCTATTTTGCTTTCGTATTTTACTGCCAGTGAAGTAATGTTTCTCATGCTGTAATTTATCTTCGTTTACCTCACTTTACATAAAATAAAGCTATCGCAAAAAAAGTATATTTCTAACAGTTAGCTGATGTCCAAATATTATCTGATAAAAAAACGTGTCTGAACAATATTCCTATTCCGCTTTTTCTGATAAAAAGCAGATGATAAAAAATCGCCAATGTGATCAAAAATAATAGCATTTTTGACTAAAATCTGCTGATAAAAGTCGATAGTGGGAACACACCTTAATATGTATGTGTATATTTATCGCAAGATAAGAAACGCGGCTGCATTTTTTCTTTGATTCCAGGTGCAGTTGGTGGATCTGTTAAATACAATATCTCATTGTTAATGTAAACGTAATGTCTATATTTTTGTAGAAACGTAGCTGTTTTTGTTTCATCCATGTTGTAAAATGATATCCTTTATTTACATATTTTTTATCTACCTCGGCACAAGATAAGTACTTTCGGAGCATGTGCCGGGGCATGGTCCATGTGTATCACGCCAAAGAGCATTTAACTTACTGTAATTCATTTGCCCGGGTCAAACCCCATTGTGTAACATCCTCTTGATATTGACAAGCATCTAGTTAAAAGTGTATTACAAATTCAAGCAATGAAAAATAATTTAAAGTGTGAAATTCTTTTGTAAGCATAAGCATGTTTCAACTTGAAATCTTTCGGAGCTACCTAATAATAATAATAATAATAATAATAATATAAGTAGAATTACTAAGTTTTAGGATTATATATATATATATATATATAT
>CABFPE010000010.1:393687-423878 GCA_900660155.1 Hofstenia miamia | reverse complement strand
ATATATATATATATATATATATATATATATAGTACCATAGAATATTATTTAATTTTTATATTTAAATTTCTGTTAATTTTTGATATTGGAAAATCTATATTTTCATATAAGGTCAGTGACTGCATTCGCCTATAACATTTTGGCATTAGTGTTGTGAATTTTAAGTTACATATTCTTTTCTTTCCGCTGGAGGTCATTTAATTTAAACTCTGCTTATAAATGTGCGAACTAATTTTTTTCGACTTGTTAATCAGTATATTTGCATAGCATTTATATTTGACAAGTACTAATTTCCTGTTCAAGGTGACCTTTGACGTTTTTTCGTTTTTTTCTTAATGAGAGTTTTATTTCTATGAGTTAATTCCATACCACTGTTTGTATTTATAATTAGAGAGTTAAATGTACAATATCATAGCATTTGATCAATTTGATCAAAATAGATACAATTTTGAATTTTGGGTTTTGATTTTCCAAGATTTTATTGGGCCCAATCTTATGCTATACCAGTCCCGTGATATTTTCTAATTCCATATGTAGTTAAATTCTTCTATATGAATTTCACGTATTTTATTACTTTTCTCTCATACAATGTAGGGAAAAGAGATTCTTTTTCGCTCACTGGATTAAATTAAAGTAAGTCGCGTGTGAACTTGCAACAACTGTTTTCATTGTAGTTCTGTTTTTTCACGTTTGTAGTCGGTATAAAGCTAATATGCATGTCATTCGACATTGGAAGAAAGCTGTAAGCCTCTAAAATGTCTAAAATATAAACAATTTACGACATAATTTGTTAAGGTAGCATGAAAGAGGCTGTGTAATTCTAAAATAGCTTGACATTTGCAATGAGTTGCTTAAAAACGAAAATTTTCGTCAAAAAAATGTGTATATTTGCTGTCAAACGTACTTGAAAGAAGGCAATCAATATGGATTTGTGTTTGAACAGCAAACTTTAAATGACATATAAAAGTAGACTGTTTTTGTCATCACATGTTCTTTGGGGTTTTGGTGGTATACACACAAATGAGCACTTGTAAATGCTGTTCAATTTGATGTAGGTGTTTTCAGTGCATATTAGTATGTGTAAGTACGCGCACTTTTTTCAGAATTAGAGATGAGTGCAGTGTGGTATACTGCGGTAGCGATTTACACAATTGCGGTGTTTAGGGGTAGAATTAGAACAACTTGTGGTGGCATAGAAGTTATACAGATAAAGTGTTTTGTCTTAAGATTTAAGATCTCTAAGTATTTCTCAGAAAAACTGTTTCACATACAAAATATAAAAAGTAATTTTTACATTTTTCATGGAAAATTTGATACTACCCTAATAAAATTGAACGAAATGATAAAATACCTAAGAAATTTTCTTTAATCTTTTCTACGAATGATACGTAATCCTAAAAAACAATTCAGAAATATTTCTTTCGTTACAGAGATAAAAATCACCATTGTTGCTGTATACCGCAGTAAAATTTCATTGATTGCGATGGTTTGCAGTAAAAAACACACATTGGTGTGATTAGCGATGAACATTCTTTCTCTGCGGTGGAAATAATTTTATAATAAACTGTACCGTGCTCATCTCTAATGCGAACCCTATCAATGATTTGTTAAGAAGCAAAAGCATGCCGTCATTGTCAAGGGTTATTTTTTTACTGTTATTAATTAAAAGAGTTTACTTAATTTTTCAACCTTTCGAGTTTACAAACATTTTTTTTACATTAAAACAATGAAGAACAGCAATTTGAAACGTCAACTGCTAAAAAAAACTAAAACATTCTATTTTTGAATTAACCCTCAACTGCCCATTGTATTTTTAAAGTACAAAAGTTTTTTAAACAAATAGTACATTTCCAAACAATTTTCAATCCTATTTGGAAATCTGGGAATCCTGGAATTTGGACACATCTATGAGTAAGCATGCTATCTTGTCATGGTGGAAATTTGTGATAAAATTATTCCTTTTTTTCCAATGGAAAATCGGATTTTTTCAAAAACTTTCAAGTTCTTCCCATGTATGGTTTTCAGATAATAATACGGCCTTTAAGGCGATGACTGCAACAAAAACAACTAATTAGTTTTGTGTTAATAGGTCCCCAGGTCCCGTGCAGGCACGCCATGCGTAAGGTCAGAGGTCCGTGTGTTTGGACGGGTCAGCAAATTAAGGATGTTAATGAAGTCGGAGACGAACCTCTATCCAGTGGTGCTTACAGATTTGACTTATCTTTATTATTTAGGAGTTTATTACCATTTTGAAAAATTGTATAGAAAGCCATCACAAAATGTAAAGAATGCCTTGGTTAATTAGGATTAAAATCAACCACTTTGCTTTGTAATGAAAATCTAATTGCAATTTCCCACTCAACTTGAATTATAGAAAAGTTGATTTTGTCACAATATTTTCAGGTCTGGTTTTACTTGTCCTTAGATTTTCAGTAAGAAGCATTGCAATTTTCCCTTGAAGTCCAACTTCATTTTACTTGCGGCACTCCTCCTGTTATGCGTATTAATATTTTCGATTGTACGTTGTTTATTATTTTGCAGTTTTGTTTCAATCAACGCTTTAAAGTTATGACTACTGTTCGCATAATTTCTGTTCTCACATTATACGAACGCTTCCCATTTCACACTACTTTCTAAAATCCTGTTAAACACCGTTGTTCAAATGAAAATAGAAATTGTTCTCACTTGCATAATAGCTTTACACATGTAAATAATTCAACAGCTGTGCAATCCGTTCGATATCTCTCAAATTTTGTATACTGTTTTATGATTAAGCAACGTGATATATTTAAGTGTTTCCAATTATCTATGGCTGTTCTTTTTACATGCAAGTAACAAAACATCTTTGCTTCATGCAGCATATTTCTCTGCAAACTCATTAATTCTGTTTAATTTGCTATGCGTACATTCTATTTCATAAAGAAATCTACAATTTATGAAAAGTTTCCGTTCCGTAGAAAGGGTTTACGCTCAACATAAGTAAGGTTGGCCGCTATGTTGGCCTCCGCAGTAGTTGTGGATAAACCCCACCTACCTGTGGGAGGTTGCAAGACCATGATTTTCAAAAGATGGCGAGTAAACTTATATTATTATGACAATAGATGCCGGGCTTTGAATGGTGCGATATTACAAACTATCTTTTGTCCAAGCTTGCTAATAAGTAGCATCTTAATGGGAATTGGTAGTAAAATTTATTGAGACTAAGGAAATGAATGATTTTGCTAGAAACGAAGTAATAAGTCTTTTGCAATAAAGTACAAGCTTATATATATATATATATATATATATATATATATATATATATATATGTGTGTGTATATATATATATATATATATAAGCTTAGAACTGTCACATGGATTGCACCTATTATTAAAAGTCAAGTTTTTAAAGTGACAAAGCTTATTCGTCAATTGACTTTTTGCGGCCAATAGAAAAGACAATAAGATGAGTGGATAGATCTGTTGAATAAAGAAGTTGCGAATGAACATTTACATTTATACTGAGTTAAAAATTTCATCCGAGAAGCAATTTTTGTAAGTGGAAGTTTATCAGATTTAGTCCTCTGTTAAGTTTAATTTATTCAAAGTTGAATGATGTGCTATGACCCAATAAATCAAAGAAAAAACTTCACTATCAACAATACTGATTTTGTAAAAGACTTTGTTTACAATATTATATAGTAATTTATTTTCGCCGCTGTTGCCTTGTACTTTGTTATTCCGCATGAGATTCCTGCATTTGTAGTTTAATTTAGTGTGTATTTTAGCCGTGTTCACCTGAAGAAAATGCACAAGTGTTTCCTGCCAGTTTACTTCCTCGTCCTTTAATCAACGGTGCCTCCGATGGAATGAGTGATGTCCTCGCTGATTTTGAAAGCCTAAATTTTCTTGAAAAGGAATGTACGTCGGCCACTGATGAATCGGAATTCGATTCTAAATCCGACTTATTCTCCAAAAGTTCCGATAGTGACATTCTTCACAGTAGTTGTAAGTGCTTTCGCTGTATTAATTTAATCACGTATAGAATACATATAAAAGTGACCCATCCCTTTTTTTTAGCTGGTCCCAATGAGGGCAATGAAAAGCCAACTGCAAATGATTCAGTGCCAATTCCTAATCAAGGAAAAGGGAGACGACGGAGAAAAAAGCAGCGGAAGCGTAACTCCTACAGTCAAAGTAGCGATGACGGCGTTAATTTTTCGCGGAATCGCAGCGGAAGTTCCGACTCTTGTGTGTTTTTAGCAACTTCTTGTCCGGAGGCACCTCATCTTCGGGGACTTATCAAAGCATCACAAAGCAGTGACACAAGTAAATCTTTAAGATATTTGGCATTATTTAATAGTTTGAGCGCGTAAATCTGGTAGATATGCTTGCACATGTATAATTTGAAAATTTAATTAATTTTTTGATCTATGATTGAAGTAGTTTAGGTCGTCCTACATTGCTATTTACCTGAAGTTCACATGATTTTGATTATTAATATACTTAAATCAATTAATATTTGAGCTTTAAAAACGCAGTTTGTTTTTACTTTTTTACAATATAATTTACTGTAGATGATTAAGACGTGGTTCTACAGTGAAAATCAATTTAGACTCTCCAGAATCAGGCAGGCGTTTGCGGAAAAGTGTGAGCTTTTGTGAGGATGTCGATGTTGTAAATATTCGCTCTGTTCAACCTAGCAAAGCTACGAAAAAGCACTATAAAAAGAAGAATAACATTGAAGGTGCGAAGCCAAAATCATTAAAGCATAAAGAGCACGCCACCTTCAACAAAGTACCTCTCTCTGTTAATTATGCCTTCGACATGGAGTGATGTATACATTTCAGGTAGTGATCTTCATCCCCTATGTCATATTCACATTGCTCTTAATTTTCTTCATTTTAAGTTTCGAAAATTACTTTCCTTGAGGCGCGCCGTGTTCAAAGTCAAAGAATCATTCTAAGTTAATTTTTACTCCCATTGACTTTAGACCTCCTGATTCCCGGAAGTTTTTTTAAATTCATTGAAAAATAGTTAATCTTTTCAATTGCTTCAGTCACCGCAATACCCTTTAGCACAGATTTTCAACATCACACGGAATTTCCACATTTCCTAATAGGTTGGGAGAATGTAGGCAGGCTAACAGCATAGATAAAGTTGCTTCTAAATTACATTAACGATTAAATATTTGCTTGTAATGTTTCTGCAATAAGTGGCAGATTTCTGTTTTCAATAACATGGAAGTAGCTATTATAAATAGTCTAATTTGCACATCATTTTTTTTTAAACTGGGAACTGCATTCATACATACATTTGTAAGAATAAGAAGCATGTTAGATTCAATTTTTTCTGTTATGGTTGTAGTCAGAGTTGTTTTTCTCGAAAAATAAATATGTTTTTCTCGGCAATAAAAAAATAAATATATTAAATATATTTTCTAATATTTTCTTTATAAAAATATTTTTTTATCGCTGTGCCTGACTGGTCAAGTAGAGTCACCACGCTTTGCAAAGCTAATCTCGTTTGTTTACATTCTTTAGCTGGGTTATTGGATATTATGCACAGGGTGTTAGTGCATACGCAGGCGGTGTCTAGCAGCACTCATGGTAGTTTTCACAAAATTGAAATTATTGTCATAAAAAAATAAATATATTTCATTGTTCACGTTGAAAAATAAATATATTTTAATATATTTATTGCCAATATATTTAAATAAGATATATTTTTATACAATCCTGCTTGTAGTTCCCTGATTTTACATTCAATGAAATTGATGGAAATTTTTAACTGAATGTTTGGTTAGGAAATTGAATTCAGAATTAGTAATTTATCGTGATTCCAACACTCCAAATTATGTCCTTAACCAAAGTCGTCTTTATAAAGACGGCTTTACCTTAACCCTTGTTAGAGTACTTTGCTATCGCTTTGCAAAATTATAGTAGCTGTGCTAGCGGTGCATGCGAAAATCGCATGAATTTATTCAGCGTTGTACACTATAGGCATGTATGTCTAAATAATTTCAACACGTGTTTGTTTTAACGTTTATTTAAAGTGTCGCTTATTCCAACAAATGAGTATAAACTTTTGTTTAAACACGAGGCGCTGTGAATTGTGGTGTATAGAATAGATAATGTAATAACAACTCGCTCACTCTCGTACACGTGCCAGCAAACTTTTCACGAAAAGGAATTGGGAGCAAATCGTTCTCCACGCGTATGCCTAGAAATCAATACTTGCAGCAATTAACCTCGTCGCTGTCAATCAAATTTTATCCGCGATTTATATTCATTTTGAAAAGCAACTTCCATGGGAAAGGGAAGAAGCAAAAGCGCTAAGCGCTTGTTTTTCGAGCAATTCTTTCAGCTAATTGACACGAGTAATCCCAAATCAGAATACATGTGTGTTCTATGCAAGAAATTGCTTGGAGGCATGCAAGAGGTGAACTTCATGAGTCATGCAACGGGGCATATTTCCAGAATCCACCCAGAAACAGAACAGGAGTGGCTGAACATGGGTCAACCGAATCAAGCGAAGATTAGAAAATACGAAACTATTATTACTGAAGATCAGCAGTTTCTTGATCAAATATGCCTGAAGTTTGCTAAAACTTCACTGCCCGTCAATTTCTTCCAATGCGAAAAAGTAAGAGATCTTGTTTCTGAAATTATTAAATACAACAAACTCCCTGATTTTCGTACCGTGGAAAAGCATATTGCGCAATTATCACAGCGACGACTTGCGGTTGTTCAAGAAGCGGATTATTATAGTTTACAGCTAGATCATTGGAATACTCAGCAACACCGAAGTGTCTTAGTTGTATCTGCTTCGTTTATTAATAAAGAGTGGAACCCTGTTAGTCAGATTATTGATTTTAAAATCGTAAACAAATTTTCTGCATGTGAGGCTGTGGCGCAATTACAGGAATGTGTAGAACAGTGCGGTCTAGAATCTAACCGGTGCATAGCATTCCAGTCAGATAATTGTAATGCTATGATTGCAACCGCGAGGAAATATAATGAATTTCCTGAATTTTATACTGACAGTGATGCAGATAAGGGTGATGTCTCTAATGAAGACGTTGTTATTGTAGAAGAACGTCAATTTCCTGAGATTATCATACCCAATGACTATGGATTTCCAGAATTCACGGGATGTGGTGCCCATCAGTTCAATAACAGTATTTTGGAAGCTATTAAGACTATGAAGTTTTTCATACAGTTAAACAATTTTTGCAAAGCGCTCTCTGGTCCAACGGTAAGTGCTACGCGTTGGTATAAAATTTATTTTCAATTAAAATTTGCTTTTGAAAAATCCGTCGACCTTCATAAACTACGAAACTGCGATCCTGAAAATTATGATTCCCTTGATGATTTAGCTGTAAATCAAATGTTTAAATGCCACCAAAAAATATTTCAAATAGGGAAGTTTTTCGAAACGGAGAAACCATTATCTGACCACACGTTGCCATATATCAGACAATTGCAAAAGGCCTGCTCCAATTCCTCTCAAAATCCGGATATTCATGACACAGTGCGCTCGTTTTTTAGTCGAATTGAAACGGTGATGTCATTGGACAAGAGATTTCAGACGTTCTCTACGAATGTCCTGGTGTGTACTCTTTTGAATCCTTCAAAAAGTTCAAGAGATTTCTTAACTGAGGCAGAAAAACAAGAAGCATTTGATGAGATTATATACTTTCAAATTTGTGAGCGTGAAGATAATGATGAAAATGTCAATGATTCAACAGAAATGACAAAAACGGAGGATGCAATAGATTCCCTCTTCCAAGATGCTGCCTCACCAAAACGAATTCGGTTGGAAACCACCCAACCTACTCCTATGGATATTCAGCAAGAGTTGGATCATTTTCTTGAAAGCGTGGACGAGAGCATTTGTGCGTTCGATTATTTCTCAGCAGGAATTCGGAGAAACAGGAATTTGAGTAAAATCGCACGCTTCTTTTTAAGCATTTTGCCCTCTCCAGCTAATTGTGAGAGAAGTTTTTTACGAGCCGCGATGTTAACCGAGAACCCAAAGAACCAATTGTCCAATAAATGTATTAGAGAAAGGCTCATGTTACTTTGACTCAAACTGTGCATTTTGTTTTGAAAGTTTGTTTTGTTTAATTTAAACTTAAATGTACAACACTGAATTTTCAATAAATGTAATTCTGTACCTGTTAGCAATTAAATGGGTTAGACTTTCGGATCCCTTTTTTAGAAAATATACCTCTGCACTAATTTTGTTGCTGCATTGCATACGAATAAACAGTTCATATTACATTAAATATATTATTTTAAAGGTTTATACTTTTGATACAAATGTAGATTTTTAGGTATGATTATTCGTTTTATAATCATCTATTCTTTATTTAGCTTCTTTACAAACGCAATTCATGTGATCAAAAATTAGTTTTTGTTATATTACGAGCACAATTGTATCTTTTTATGCGTATTGAATGCATTGTTAATACGAATAGCTTTTTTCTTAGGTGAAATTTTTTTTTAAAATTTAAACATTTATAAGTTTACAATGTTTTCTGTTAAAATTTTTTAAATAAATATTTCCACTAATTTAGTACTTTTTAAAATAATTTTCTTGTGTTTACGAGTGTTCACATACATGTTTGTTTAGATATACATATCATCATTCTTTCCTTGGTGGCATTAAATTTCAACGAAGTTGAAGAAATGAGAGAATTTAATTAATTAGATATTTTGCATCAATTTGTACAATTGTATATTTTTCTCTCTCATAGTTTCTATTTATTTAATTCCTAAAAGTTTATTTTAGTATCTAAGGCAGTATATTTTAATCCAGTTCCCCCATAATTAAGCCCTTGATTACTAATCAAGAGGTTGTGAAGTTTTCTTAGTGAGACTTGGTAAATTTTCCAATATTCCACCACTTAAATTTTTTTCTAAGTATCTGCTCATTTATGTGTGATACTGTTTTTCTATTCTAATTTATGCCAACATTTGCATTTGTTAAAACCAATATTTCGCTGCATTAGAATGTAAATGTGTTATCTGGTTTACTATAATGTTTTTGAAATCTGTAACTGCGCAAAATGTGCATTTACTAAAAAATAAATGATTGTTATTTTTGAAAGGCAGAAAAAACATTTAGTAAATATCTTGTTACGGATGAATTTCAAAATAAATACATCTGTAGCAATTGACAGCCAACATTCTAAGTTGATACGGATGATATTAGTTTTGTTTGAATTTCGCAATCTAATCCAACAGCCGAAAATTTGCATTGTAAACGAAAAGTTGAATACGTCAGCAAACAAGCGTGTTTTTATATCATAGTTTTCCATGTAGAAATATTGAAATATGTAAAAATCTAAAACTCATAACTAATTTTCTTACTTAGCATTTAACTGCCTAATTATCAGTTTTTAGTAAAACAATTGATAACCTTTTGTTGTTAATTAATTTGATGGAAAATACTATTTTTTGACATTTCAAATCGTAAAAAATATATGACCTTTAATGGTACAATCGGCGTAAAGTTAAAAAATTAAATATTTCTGCATGTTGTCTGAAATGAATTAATTTGCCTGCCCTAATGCCATAGAAAATTGTTCTTTGAGTCATGCTCATGCACAATTCCTAATGGATGGAAGTTTGGAAGCGAACTGTAATTCATAAGAAAAAATCGACTTATATATTTTAAAACACGAATAATTCAGTGTTGCATAAAAATACTACACGTGGAAGATTGAACCTAATTTTAGCTTATAGATTAAGTTGCTATTATTTATTTGCAAAACTTTTGACAAACAATACAGGAATTGAATTTATGAAATTCCTATTTTGTTTAATGAATAATTTCCGAATTCTTCCGACAATTATATGCAAGTAAAACTCCTTTCAAACGGAGTTTTACATGCGTTTCCCAAATCAAGTCAACATAGGCAAATACATGAAATCACAAATTTTAATCAGAATGGAAACAATCTTCCTGATAATTTGGAAATAACTATTGAATTTAATAGAATTTTTGTTAACCTAGCAAATCAAGCTTACTCTCATTCACTCTTAAATTTATTGGAGTCATTGCACATCCATTATATTTCAACTTTAATGAATTTATAAAAGGTAATTACAGCATAACCTCGATTTATTTATTTATTTAGAGAACTTATATAGCGCATTCATTCCAAATTGTAATTTTAAATAATATAAAATTTTACAAGGATTGTAATGCGCATATTGTTCGGTATCTTGCACTATCAACTGTATGCTACTTTGAAGAGGTGTTTTTCCAAAACTGCAGTTCACCTTTTATTTCACGCAATTTTCTTGGTATAGCATTCCAAACCAGACTTGTCAACGAGCCGTTTTTGAGCAAACCAAATTTATAGGCTGCTTGTTAATTTGATTATGCAAATTTTTCTTATTTTTCCATTCAATATTCCTTACTTTTAATCTTATTTTAGAAATGTTTATTAAATGATAGGAAGAGCAATGGAAAAAATTCTAAAAGCACAATATTTTAGAAAAATATCGAGTTGAAACGAGCCTCATTGAAAGATTTTATGTGGCGAGCCGAACTTACTCAAAAATTAAACGAGCCGAGCTTAGAAATTAAGGCTCGTTGACAAGTCTGTTCCAAACGATTTGTGCATTATTGAAGGCCGTGTTACTGAACTTTGACGACGTGCGATGAGTGTTTAGTAAAGTTCGATTTTCAGAAGAGCGCAGAGACGAGTGATTTAAAGTTAATCCGGATTTACCGCACAAACTAGCCTGCACGAAGCAATTACTTGTGAAAACTTACGCCACTCTGCGTACCGCCTTAAATTTGGCCTGGCACAATGACATTAACTCCGATTTAGCGTCATAAACAATCAAACATATTTTAGTAACCATGTGATGTTGCATTGTTGTATTTGCCAATATGAATCCGTTTCTGAACAATGTTTCAGAAATACCTACTGCTGAATTTGCGTTTAAACTGAAGCGGCCCGAGGTAACTAATTGCTTAACATTAAACAAATTGGTGTCCTTTCAAAAGGATAAACTGTTTTTCAACATTTTTTAAACATTTAGGTCAAGCTTGTTAGGAGATTTTAAAATCGAGGGCCAGAGCCGTGCGGACATGCATGAATGTAATTTAAGAAAATTTGTATTAAAGTGTATTTTTATGTCATAAGCATTTTGTGGAATTGACTAGTGTGAAATCTCTACGATTTAGTCCAGTAATCATCCTTAGTTAGAATTTTATTTATGAATATTTTGCGTGTTTGCAAGAACTTTCTAGCAAAGGACTACTTGTCTGAAATGCCTTTACACATGGCCCCAAAATCACAGAAGTCTATTTGTTCATTTTTAAAGCAAGTTAGCCAGAATACTTGTTTATCCTCCAGTTTGTCTCCTCGCGATAAAGGAAGACCTCTCTTGTTCTATACCAGGGAGTGGGGATTGGTTGCCTGTGATTTCCTTGAAAGCACTTGGTGTTTCCTTCGCACCTGCTGAATTCCGAATTTTGCTTTGTTATTGGCTTGGCATCCCCTTAATTGATAATGACAAAAAAATTTCCAAAATGCTTTAAGCCTTTGGATTTATTCGGTGATCATGCTATGTCATGCGCGGTTGATGGTGAAAGAATTGCACGGCATGATCGACTCAGGGACTCTATTTTTGCAACTTCTTCTAAATGTGCTTTGTCTCCTGTGCTTGAAAAGTCTAACCTCACTGAGTCTCGTTCTCGTCCTGGGGACATCTTTTTGCTATGCTGGTCTTCTGGCTGACCAGCCGCTCTAGAACGCGACAATTAGGTCACTGCAGCCTTCGATTATTTCTCTTGGGGATACTAATGCTGGTCATGCTCTGGAAGTTTCCAGACAAACGAAAGCTTACTAAATACGCAGAATCATGTTCAGCTGCTGGTATATCCTTCATACCACTATCATTGGAAGCTCTAAAAGGGTGGTCACCAATTACTATCAAAGTATTCTCCAAGATGTCGCATGTCTTCTACCAGAAGTGCCTCTTGGATCTGAATACGATTTCTATATATTTTTTCCAGCAATTGTCAGTAATTTTACAGGGGGGAAATACTACACTTCTATTGTCAAGATATGGTGCTTAGGGTTCAAGCAATTTATGTCTAATCTGTGGCATCTGGAACACAAACTCATTAAACAGTGTTATCCTCAGCATCTCAACAATTGTACATGTCTTCCAGTATCGATCACCCAAAAAATAATCATTGTAATGTTAATTTTATATGTATTGATTTTCGTTCTTAAAAAAACAATTTTAAAGTTGGTGATTCTTAAATATTCTATTTTGTAATAATAAATTCATTTTGGTTTTAAATTAGTTGCGTGAAATAGTCTAATTATTATTGTAATATTTGTAGCCCAGTCAGGATTTTTCCGTTACATAATTTTGTTTTAGTAAAATGTTTTAACTAATTTTTAAAAGACTTAATATTATCAATGTTGTGTGAATTATTATATTTCTGTTTCCAAACACCCAAGCTAAGGAAAAACTACTATATCCGTAAACTCAAAGCTAAATTCACTTCAAAACGGTATTATCTCATTTTTACTTTTAACAAGTGTGAAACAAATTTACTTTTGACAACGCCTTTCTATATTCCTGTTTATAATCCATTTATTCCTAGTAAACGCAAAAGTTTCTTGGTCTCGATCAATCACATTTTTTCGATTATTATCAGCATTAAATTGTAATTAATAACTATTATATATTTCTTCTTATTAACTGTATACGGTATAGAAACTAATCCAGGTCCGATTTTAACTTATGAATCATATTTTCAAAAGCTAAATCATAAAAAAATTCTTTTAACTATGTACATTTGAACTTCCAATATCTTAGCATCGAAAATGTTGTTTAAACAATTCATTTCAAGCTTTAAAAAGAATGTCATACTAGCAATTTCGGAAACTTGGTTAAGAAGTCAAGATCTTGACAATATGTTGTCTTTTAAAAATGAATCATATACGGCATTCAGGAGAGACAGATTACTCAACAAACCAATTTGGTAAAACAAAGGGCGGGAGTGTTCTATTTCTAATACCGAAATCGTTTAATCCTAAATTACGCAATGATATCAAAAGTAATCTAGCGTCAAATTTCGAACGAATTTGATTAGAAATGCATAATCAAATAAATAATTCGCAATTTAAAAACAGTTGTTAAATGTATCTTACTGTTCTAATAAGAAATTCACTAATCAGTTCATTGAGCAATTAGAAAATGAATTATCTTTGGCTTGTTAAGATTTAATGCTGCTTGGAGACTGGAACCTGAAATTATTTTTACACTAATGAACATTGCAAAATTGATCTACTTTAAAATGCATTCAATTTATAATTGACTAATTAAACTTTACCGACTAGAATAACATATTTGAGTAACACATTAATTGATTACATTGTGATTTCTGATACAAATAATGGATTATAATTTGTATTCAACCGAATGCCCTTTTCCTGACCACTGCATTACATTTGTCGAGTTTTCTAAATGTGATTCATCTACTAAAAATTTTACTAAGTGGATAAAAATCTATGAAAGGGCTACTGATAATATAAATTATTTAAAAATTGGCTTCCAGTGTATTCTGCAACAAATTCAACTACAATGTTGACAATTTTCTAGAAATTTTTTAATTTTATCTCAACAAATTTTGGTTTGAAAAAAAGTAATGATTAATTCAATTCTCAGAAGAAATTCAAACAAATCTGCATATAACAAACCTTGGATAAATGAAAAGCTTTTTGATTTGTAAAAAAATGTGCATTTAAAAATATTAAAAATTCTCAAACTTATAGTAAATTTTCTTCATATAAAAAATCTAGAAATGTCTCTAACATTCAAAATCGCAAGGCGTACAACGAATAAATAAGAAATGAAATGGAAACTAATTCATGAGATCAGTAATAGTAAGAAATCTAAATCGACCTCTATTGATGCCAATAAAGATTCATACGGAAAAACCATTACTGATGATTATGAAATTTCTAACGAATTAAACAAGACTTATTAATCTAGCAAAATTCAATGATTCAGTCATTAAGTATGAAGGCAAAGCGCCAAATTTGTTTACCCCGAATTTTGTTTCCGTTTTACTTTAAAAGCAATTCTCAAGCTTAAGCCCAACAAATCATATTTGCTATAATTTCTAAGTGAACACTTAAAATCACTGCAGTTATTATTAAGAATCCCCTAAATTATATATTTAACAAATGCATAAAAATAATTATTTTCCAGATTATTTGAAAAAATTGCTCATATCACTTCTATTTTTAAGAAAAACGATCCGTCTCATGCTAAAAATTATCGGCCAATTTCAATTACTTCTCCCATTAGAATAGTATTCAAGCGATTATTTCATGATCAAATAACGGAACATCGCAATATGTACAACCTACTATCAAAAGCTCACTTTGGATTTCGTAAAAATTTTTCAACTACTGATGCCTTATTAAATACTACAGGAAACAGGAGATCATGACTAGATGCAAATAAATTCGTAGCTATTGCCTGCTTAGATCTTTCTAAAGCATTCAATTCTTTTGAATATTAATAAAAAATTATCAAGTATGGGATTTTCTAGCAGCAGCAGAAATTTGATAACTAGCTACTTAAAACATAGACTTCAGAGCAGTAGCGATTCTCCGGGGAGAATTTTAGGGCCCCCTGTTTCAGTATATATGTAAATGACATGCATACGATAACTGATTGTAACTTAATTCCATTTGCCAATGATGACGATGAACAATTCAATATGTAGCACATAATTGCAAACTATGTAAATGTATTTCAAGTTACTCATAAATGAAAGTATAACAAAATTTTGTATTTTGCAGCCGACTATGTCTAATTACGATGTTTCAGCATAACCCTGAATCTTAATAATGTTAAGGTTCCAACTAGAAAATTTTAAGCATTTAGGAGTATTTTTGACTAGAAGTTAAATTTTGATGCTCAATAATGCAATTATCCTAAAATTGGGCATAGGTATAAAGAGCATGTCAGTGATAGTAATGCAATTACCAACATGTGCCATAATTCAATTTTCCATTCACTTATTATGAGTCACCTAAGTTATGCAAATGTTTTATTTACTGATCTAAGAGATGTGTTTTATAGAAAACTCGATATCTAAATAATATTGGTGCTAAATGTTTCAAAGAAAAATTCTTCCCAAACTAAGTACTTTATTTCTAGGTCTATCCTTTTCCCAAGGCACACGATGTTAACGTTTTTAAGCTCATTTAGAAATCACCACCTTATAATATTATTTCAATGCCTGGTTTTATTCATAAGGAGAATTCCAGATCAAAACACTTTACTTGCGCTAAATGCAGAGAAAAAGTTTTGAAGCAATCATTCATTAATACCGCTATACGAACTTGGAACTCACTACCTAAAGAGATATAAGAACATTGAAAAACTTCAAGCTTTTAAGAATCACATTATAATTTTCCTTAAGCAAGGGTATATCTCAGGTAAAACATGGCTAAGATAGAAATTTTACAATGATGATTATACAATATCTCGTTCTTGAAATCCTTATAGAAATTTATCCCTAGCCTGGTAGATTTATTGTATATATTGTTTTATCTATTGTATGTATTAGCATAATATTTTTTATTTGATGACGCTATAAGGTAAATTACCAGTTTCTGATGGTTAATAGTATGTGATTAAGGAATTTACTTATCTTATTATTCTTAATTACTATTGGAAGGATTTTCCAGATACTGAGTACACTATTAATAAGAGAATGTTTCAAAATAATTTACGAAATTTAAAGCAAGCAAATTTTTTCGATCTCTCTGATATTGACGCCAAAGTTCGGAAACTTGATTAAATTTATTATCTTAATGAAGGTTACTACGTTATTAAAAATGATTCGCTATCTTGGGGTAAGTGTAGTTGCGGTAGAGTAATCTTTGGTTTTGCTGAAGTTTTTTGGCACACTTTCAAAGCCTATTTGAAGTGGATTTAAAGTTTTCAAAGAAGGGAATCATTCAAATTTGTGAATAGCACATCAGCATAGCTGTGATGATTAAGAAAATATGCATAAAGCATTTTGGTATGCAATGTAAGAAATGCTATTAACGCCCATAGCCAACCTTTTCACCATAACATGTATTTGAGTTTTGAATAGTAACTTTCAACCAAAAATAACATCTAAATATTTAAGGTTATCTACAGCCTTAGCGCAATCATTATTGATACTAAGGGTACGTTGAGTGTTACTAGTATGTGAAATTCGATTTTCCTTACGTTAATAGCCAATTTATGCATCATGAAATGTTTACACAACTTAATAGAATAATTCAATGGTTTTTACAGCTGTATCAATAGATTTAAGTTGCAATTTATAACTTAATACATGTCACATTATGGATCATTTTTCTTGAAAACGGGCGCAATACTATACTTAATGCATTCATTAAATATAAAATTAAATGGTTTGGCAATTTGATTAGCTGTAAATTAAAATGCCCATGAGGGAATATTTGAAGGGCCACTGAATCTATTAATTTAATTCGATTAATTAATTTGATCTGTTCATAGCTAGTAGTGTAGCGAAAACTGAATTCAGGAGATGCGTGATAGTAATTTGAAAGATTGTGTTCTATGTCATATCCATCGCATTTACCAAGATTTTTTAAAAGTTTTATTTAGGATGTTAGAATTTCCGACGTCATTGCCGTTTAACTTATGAACTGAATAAAATTTCAGTTTTATCTTGATTAAAAAAGATTATTACTTTTAGTGTTGTATTTTAGTATTTATATTCATCATGTCTGTTGACAAACTTGCGTAAGAGATCAAAAAATAAGTTAGAAAGAATGTTGAATTAGAGTTTGGCTATCATCTGTGAAAATAGCAATCAAGAAAATATCAGAAAAATTTACAATAATTTTTCATTAGACTATTTACAAAAACTAAAATCATTACAAATATTTTTTAAATTAGATCAAAGGAATAACTTTCATCAAAACTACATATTAGAATCAAGTGCTATAGAAAATTTAAGCTTACAAAAAGAATAATGTCTTTATCAATTACTGCATAGATCTATTGAACGAATTATCATCTGAAATTTAAGAAGAATCTAATTTAAAGAATTTCAGGAAAATATAAATTAGAATTAGTATTTGGATATTCAAAGAATAAAGTCTGTAACTAAGTAATATCAATTTAAAACTAAGTAGAACTATAGGAAAGCAATTTACTTTAAATTTTAATAAATATTTTTATACTATTTTGTAATATACAAAGGCTTAAAATAAATTATTATTATTATCATTATTATTATTATTATTATTATTCTTATTATTCCAATAAAACAGTATACATTAGGGGACGGTAATACACTTCATGCATTCGAAACATACATCCACCATTGAGCACCTACACAAACATCCACTCAAACATTGATTATATTATTATATATTGTACATATTAATTTGTAGTTATTTGTTCATGTTTATTTTTTTTTCATGTGTTAGTTTGTAGATCTTGTATACATATATTGCGCAATAAATTTGCTCTGACTCTTATTATTATATAAATATAATATTATTAAATATAAATATTATTAAATGGGCAAGCATTATTGGGCATAGATAATAAACTCAATGCATGGTCAAATTACTTTTAAAACTGACCTTTAATTAGTATTGCATATTAAAATAGTTTTTTTTAATATTTTTGTCATGTGTTAGTTTATAGATTTTATATACATTTTATATACATTTAAGCAATAAATTTGCTTTGACTCGTATATAAATTCTTTATTGATATTTTATAATCTTGAACAATATGTTGTTTAAATTAAATCATATGAATGATATTCCTGATTACCAAATCAAGAAACTACAAGTTGTCCAAAATCGCTGTGAGCGTCTTATTTTCCGTTTAGGCTACAATGAGCACATATCCCCCTCTATCATTGAACTGCATTGGCTCAAAATTAAGTTGAGAACTATTTTTATAGTATTTCTCTTTGTCCAGAAGGCCTACAAAAATGTGGCTCCATGCTATTTACAGCCATCAGTGACTCTCGTAGAACTAAAGTTCTTCATTTCTCTGCTTTTTCATTCGGTGGTCTTAAACTATTCACATTGCCACTTTTAAGAAAGATCTCAAACACTATCTCTTTTTTGAGCAACTTGACACGTTACATTTATAGATTATTTTGTATATAAGCGCACTAGAGCTTCTACTAGAAGGATTGTGAGCTGTATAAGAAATAAAAAATAAATAAATTAATAAATACAAGATACTTCATTTTTACAATAGAATAGCAATCAATGTTAGATATCACAAATTTTCTTTTCAATGGTATAATCATGTTCAATGATTGTCTAAAATTGATTTCAAATTTGCCTTCTTCATACCAAGAATTGCTCTTATCATTAATTGAATGTGCTAAGTTTAGTTTTCCAAAAGTTGGAAGACAAATCAGTGTAACATCTGCATATTTAATAATAGATCAATTTGTAAGGTTTAAAGATTCGCATTTAATAGAAATAGGCCAAAAACAAAATCTTGAGGAATACCTTTGTTGATTTTTTCACATTTAGAAGTCTGTTATCGTATGTAACGATTTGTTGTCGATCACCAATAAAACTATTGAGCTAATGAATGATATATGAATTTAAATGTGTTATATTTCTTAAAAAATTTAAGACTAACATTGTCAAAGGCTTTCTTGATACCAAAGCTGATTAAACTTACATTATTTCCATGTTTATATGAGTGAATTCTACTATATATTTCAATAACGGCATTTGTTGTTGTACCATTTGTTTTCCATCCATGCTGATTTATATGTAAACGACCGTTATAGATTTGATGTGAGTATTTGACACAAGTTTTTCTAAAAGTTATTGACAATATTGATGCTAGTTCGTCCTAAATTTTTATTTTATATAATTTCTCAAAAATATAGTAAATCATTGGAGTAAGTAAATGCGGATTTTTTAAGAAACCAATATGGCATCCCATCGGATGCTGTTGATACTCCTTTCACATCTTTTAATGCATGATATACTTGATCCATTGTTAGTGATGTAAGCCGTTCAGTATCTATAATAGAAATTCAAGATTGTTTGAAATTCAAATCATTTAATATATTAACAAACATTTTGTTGATGTCTTTAGCATTAAATTTTTTATTCATTTTTCATAATGAACTGCGTGCCATAAGTCGATTTACAGAATTCCACCATTTTTCGCTTTTTTGACCCATTCATTCTTTTAAACATTTCATTGGCCACGATGATTTCTCACAGAGCAGTCGATGCTCACGACTGCTCCTTTCTCAAAACATTTACGAATTCCTCACTATCGCCTTCCGCAAATCACAGCGAACTTGTTGCCCCCTTTCTAGAACTTGATAAGTCCGAACTACTCCTTATTCATGAATTACTAAGGAAATTCATTGCTGACGAAGAAAGAGACAAATCACTCGCCGACATCACAACCCAGTCCCATCCTGATGTTAATAACGCTGTCACATCACAAGCTCCACAATTAGATCGTGTTACCAGAAACCTCAAGCCACTAACTATTAAGCCTCACACCGACTTCTTAATCTTAGGATCGTCAATGTATAGAAACCTTAGAGCTAACCACCTCATCAATAATCACAAAGTCACTGTCCACTCTTACTCAGGGGCTACAATTGAGGAACTCACACGCGTTATTAAGCAGTACCCGAAAGAAACGTTCGTCAAAAAAATTCTCATTACAATTGGTCGTAATGATATAATGCAGAATAAATCGAATTTTACAGAAAAGTATACAAATTTAATTGAAGCTGTTAAGACTACTTTTGAAAATGCAAAAGTATTTCTTGGAGAACTTGCGCCATTTGTATTCAATCGCCACCTCAACAGTAAAGCATTCGAACTGAACACTCTTCTGCACCAAAACTCCAAATCACTAGGATACTTTGTTTTCCCAAACTGTAACTCTTTTATTTTGAATGCCCTGCCGAACCCAAGGCTATTCGCATGCGACAACATTCACTTTTCGAAGGCTGGTTATGCAACTCTTGCAAAACTAATTAAAGAATTCTTTGGTGCCCCTCGATCCATGCGAGCTTCGTTTCCCAAAGCTCAAAGCGCGAACCGTTCTTTTTATACACCGCCTAATTTTCGCCACTTTCTAATTAATCAAACGCAACAAAAATCACCGACGTACGCTCACTTATACTCAGAAGTTGCCGCTTTACCACCGCAGTTATCACCAAGTGAAATTTCACAGTTAAGAAATTTACTAGTTTTATCTAATAATGCATATTAATTTACTATATAAAGTAATTGTAAAATCCAGGTTAAGAATACGTCTACATCTAACCGAAATGAAATTGACTCTTATTATGTTAAGCTTTAAAAAATGCCTCTTCTATGCCTTGATATTATTTTATCTTCTCTCTTCACAGGGAATAGAAAAAAACCCGGGTCCTAACATTTTTTATGAAGCATTTGCCTCAAAACTAAACACCAGTAATTCGATTAATTATATCCACATTAATTTTCAGAATCTAGCTGCTAAATACCACCAATTTAGACAGTTTATGGCAAATTTCCAAAATGAAACTATCATAGGAATTTCAGAAACTTGGTTGTGTAACGATGACCCTGATTCAAATTGGTCATTTGATAGTTCGATTTACAAATTATTTCGTAGGGATAGAGCTTTAAATAATTTCTTAGAAAAGGTCAAAGGTGGCGGTGTCTTATTCCTTGTTCCCAAAATATATAATCCAAAATTCCGACATAATATCGCAAATTGTAATTCTAAATTTGAAAGTTTATGGATTGAATTAAATAATCCAATTAGAACCTCCCATTACAAAAAGCAATTACTCAATGTGTCATATTGCCCTTCAAAAAAGTATTTGACAGAATTTATCAAACAAATGGAAACTGAATTATCCATCGCTTGTGCTGAAAATAAGGATGTTCTCTTGCTCGGAGATTGGAATATTAACTATCTTGTCGGCTCTGAAAAATCAAAATTAGATTCTTTACTAAATGCGTATAATTTGAAGTCTGCAAACACGAAAATTCCCACTAGACTTACTCATAACTCTCAGACAATAATCGACTACATCATTACATCCGAAATATCTGATTTTAATTTTAAATTTTACTCAACGGAATGCCCTTTCTCAGATCATTGCATAATATCAATCAGTGTACCTAAGACTAGTGAAAACACATCGAAAACATGGATTACAACCCGTATTCGAAATAAGGATAATCTAAATAATCTAAAATTAGCACTTTCAAATCAGAACTGGCAATGTGTTTATACAGCAACCGAACCCAATGCAATGATGAGTAAGCTTTTAAAAATTCTTGAATATTATGTCAACTTATATTGCCCTGAACAACGTGTTTTATTAAATCCTAATAACTCTAAAGCAAAAGATAACTCAAAAAATTCTAAGGAGTGGATTACCGACGACTGTAAAACACTCATTCGCGCGAAAAATCAAGCATATAAAAATTTCTTAAATAACCAATGTGAAGGAAATTTTAACCGCTACAAGAGAGCTAGAAACATCTGTAACATAGCAAATCGTAAGGCCTATAATACGTACATAAAAAAAGAATATAATGGAATGCTATCCCAAAAATCTAAATGGAGTTTTATTCATAATCTGACAAATCGCAATAAACGTGTCACCAATAAGATCATAGCTATAACAGACGACTGGCAAATTGCAGAAGGATCCTTATCATATCTCCAATATTTTAAACAAATCTTTCGTAAATTTGGGCAACTATTCTGGGGATAATGTAAAATATATTGAAAATGAAAAGCTTTATGCACACGATTTTACCTTTAGATTTACGACTAGTTATGAAATGCTCAAAGCCTTAAACAAATTAAAATCCGGCAAATCCAGTGGGCCGTCAAATATTCCCACATGGATACTTAAGGAAATCGCACACTTAATTAATATTCCTCTTAACTACATTTTTAATGAATGCATTAAATCCAAAACATTCCCAGACTGCTTAAAAGAAGCACATGTTACTCCGCTTTACAAAAAAAATGATGAAACATGCCCACTAAATTATAGGCCTATTTCAATCACGACCCCAATAAGTAAAGTTTTTGAAAGACTAATATTCAATCAAATGTTCGAGCATATTAAAAAACATAATCGGCTCTCTGCAACCCAATTTGGATTTAGAAGAAGTTTTTCAACGAATGATGCACTTATCCAGGCAACAGAGAACTGGCGAAATTCATTGGATGATCAACAATATGTTGCTATTGCATGCTTAGATCTCTCTAAGGCATTTGATTCAATCGACCATGACATACTAATAAAAAAACTAAAACGTATGGGATTCTCCCTCGATAGTACTAGTTTAATTGCGAGTTTCTTAAGTAATAGGAAACAACGAGTTAAAATCAACTCAGTACTTTCAGACTGGCTGTATATTGAAAAAGGTGTTCCGCAAGGAACCATTCTTGGACCTCTTCTGTTTAATATCTATGTCAATGATATGGACTTTTATACTAATTGCAATCTTATACAATATGCAGACGATACCTGTATATTTTCCGCCAACAAGTCATTAGATGTTGCAATAAAAAAAGTGGAATCCAACTGCCAGTCACTAAGCCATTATTTCGCTATGCACAAATTACGCATTAATGCCGAGAAAACGCAATTTTGTATAATGAACCCCTTTTTCAACAATAACTTGCATACAAATAAAAATTTGACTATAAAAAATGCAATTATTTCTACAAGTGATACTTTCAAATATTTAGGAATAATAATTGACTCAAAACTTTCTTTTTCCGAGCACATTAAATCTACACAGAAAAAAATTGCTGCTGGCATAAGAACTATTTCTCAGGTTGCTGACCTATTACCTCCTCATGCAATAATTCAGCTATTCCACGCATTTGTTATGAGCCACCTAAATTACGGGAGTGTACTATTTTCAAATTTGAGCACATCATTGATAAATAAACTTCAGCTGCAATATAAATGGGCTTTAAATGTTTGCAAAAGAAACTCTAGTAACACCAAAAATTATATTTTGGAAACGTGTCCTTCTCAACAATTAATACAAATCAATATTGCTACATTATTTTTCAAAGCTGCTAACGAAATTCCGCCTTATGATAAGATAAATCTCCCTGAATTCAAGAAAACTTTCAATAGACGGTCTAAGAAATATGTTGTCACTAGGTTCAGACGTAAAGTCAAAGAAAATTCATTTTTAAACGTAGCCACAAGGCAATGGAATAATCTACCTAACGAAATTAAGCATATTACAAAACTGAAAGAATTCCGAAATAGTGTGAAAAGATTTATTCTTAAGCAAAAATTCATCTCAGGAAGATCTTGGACAGGGTACAAATTCTATAATAGCAATTACACAATTACTAGAATGTAGACTTATTCTTAGCCTTCTTAGCAATGTATAGGTTTGTAAATAGTATGATTTTGTTTTATTTTTTTTAATGACGCTATTTTGAGAAGCCATCAGTTTGTATTAATTGCTTTACCTTCTCTTAATAAAGATTGTCTTATCTTATCTCTTATCTTATTAGAAATGCTGTACAGAATTTCTTTTTCTCAATAAACATTTAATATTGACTAAAGTAAATTACCACGCATAGCGTTACAAGTAATAAAAATTTACTGGTTCTAAGCAAATTTCAAACTCAAAGTTAACATTTTTGGTAGCTTAGCTCCATATTTGTAGAACAAAATATTGAAAATATCAAACATTTTGAAATCATATCTACAGTAATCATTGTAAAGTGTTCTAAATGATTCCGTTCAATCTTGGCTTATATCCTTGATCTGCCTGTTGTTTTGTCCCGACTTTTGCAAAGATTAATCGAAACTCTACGTATTCATTTTAAAGCCACTAAACTAATTTTAGTACACATAGAATAGAGGCGACCGGGACTTTTTATATTTGGTCCCTGCTGCAAAGTTTTTTGGTCTTGGTAGCAACTTTAAATTTTTTAACTGTTAACGAAAATATAGCCAACAAAAATATTTGGCTGCAACTCAACACACGAAAGGAAGAGGTGAGTTAATGCTAAATGTATTATCTTTAAGCAAATGGAATGCTTAATGTATAATATATTAGGGTGAGAATTCTTGATATTATGCACATAAAGGTACTGGTCCCAATAGTTCAATTTATTATCGATTGTTAATCCAAGATATTTGAAGGATTCGACTTGATTAATTTTTGACCCCGAAAAACATAAAATGTGTGATTATCTTTTTGAAAGGGAGGCATAACACAGAATTCTGTTTTAAAGGGATTTACAGTTGAATAGTGCACGTTAAAATATTTTTACATTTGAGAGAGATTGGTTTCTAATTTACCAATGATGTTTCTAGATAAGATAAGAGATTCTTTATTCAGATAAATGTTAACAATTAAATAACTGATAATTTATCTGAATAACGTCATTAAATTCACAAAACACATATATACAATTCACATAGATTACAAAAGAAAAATTGAGTTATCGCACAAGGTGGTAATTGCCTAACTACTAGTGTCCATCTTTTTATATCAATAGCTAAGTTTCTAACTATTAAATTGATGTGACAGTTGAATTTTAAATTTGAGTTGCGTATATATACGTAACGTCAGCATACTGCACTAGTCCACAATCATTGCTTAAATTGCCATTTAAATCATTCACTAACAACGAGAAAATTAGAGGCCCTAAAATAGTACACCGTGGAACACTTGTAAGGTTTACCCCAATTAGAAAATATACAATTTACCTTTACTATTTGAAAACGATCACTAAAGTAGCACTTTACTAGATTTATACTATTAGCATGTAATGTATTCTAACTTTTTAAGAATATAATAATCAAATGTTTTGGAAAAATCGATAGAAGCCATTGTGACAAAATTATTATTATTGCTCAAATTTTCAGTAGCGTAAAGTAAAGCATTAGAGATAGAATAAGCTTTGCGAAAGCCGAATTGAGTATTCGGAAGAATTGATTTGTCAATTTAAAGCAACTTTAATAAATGCAAGTATACAGTACAATACAAGGTGTTCATAAGGTCATTAGACAATTTAAAAAATTTATTATTACAATCAAAGTGAAAATTTCTGTAAACTAAGCAATATCAGGCATATAGTCAATTTTTATTCAAAGCATTAATAAAATTCTACGTGAATCCCATTTGTAACACCGAGGGCATCTAAATGATATTTAATTTCAGTCCATATTTTTAACATTTCTTTGTCAAATGCCTCTACTTATGTCCTGTGCCTTGGTGCGGAACACACATCTTTATGTAACCTCACAAAAAACAAATGGAGTTATATCCAAGGAACAAGCTTTTTCCTGTGGAGTAATCGGTTTAAAAGGATCGGAAGTCAATTATTAAATTTTTTAATTTACACCCTGAAATAAAAAGTGATATTATTACAAATATCAAAGAACTTAACAATGCTTTCAATATATTTTGATTTGATATTTAAAAATTTCAGAGATTTCCAACTTCAGTTGTAATATTAAGAAGTTTCTTGAATTATCTAAAGGCTGTATGAACACCCTGATATTTGAAATGACAATATTTAACATGTTAAATTTACAAAGAAAACGGACACGTTCAGATAATATAGACGGCATTTCAGCGTTATCACTACGAAAGACATACANGAAGAATTGATTTGTTATAAATGTAGAAATAAGTGTTTATTTTGTCAAATATTTGTTTTTTTGAAGATTTTGACAAAGGCGAGATAATTGAAATAGACCGAACTAAATTTTCATAAACTTTTAATTGTTTAATTAAACTATTCCTAGTGCGCGCAACAACATTGTGTAATAAATAATGTCAATGATGTACTTACAAAAGCTCACGGCATAAAATATAATTCTTATTTTCAAATCATACTATTGAGGCAACCACTAAACTACAATAAATACATTTTCATAAATATATAAACCTCGTACAATTATAAATTAGATAACACAAGGNGATATTTGAAATGACAATATTTAACATGTTAAATTTACAAAGAAAACGGACACGTTCAGATAATATAGACGGCATTTCAGCGTTATCACTACGAAAGACATACAATGAAATTAAGAATATAGTCCATAGAACAAAATAAATAAAAAATAGAAAGCAATGAAAAAGTTGTATGAAACACTACGAAATATATACAATTCAGTGAATTGGAATTTATCATTAAATTACAGGCATTTACATAATTATATATAAATCAATTGATGACCGATTGCAAAGAGCTCTTGAGTACTAAATCAATAGAAAGCTTTCTTAAACTGCTTCAAAGTTTTCTTCATTAATGGCGGTGCGGCGGCGACTAGGTGAGCAGATGGACGTTGAGCTCGAACTAAACATGTATTGGAGTGACAAAACAATTATAAATAAAAACCTCAATATATCACATTAAATGTATTTCAGAGGAGTTTCAGAAAACAGATGAATGATGATAAGGAGAATTAATAGCAAACTTGAAAAATTTTTACCTCAAATATTGAACAATGTAAACATTTCATTGAGTTTTACAGTAATTTTTCTTCAATAAAGTCTCTTACATTCAAATAAGTCTTTGTTGCATTCAATAAGGTATTTGTATATAAACTAGTTAAAAATATCCTTTATGTGATGTTTGAAAAAATCTGTAAAATATAAAAAGTATTTTCTTGCAACAAAATATTAATTGCAAATAAACTAATTTGACTGGAACCTATTGCATTCATGTGAAAAAGATTTATCCTCACTTCACTAGCAATCGAATATCATACTGAATAAATATAAGTAATCATCCATAATAATTTCATAAATGATTCATGAATAACTAAATTTTGAAGTGAGGTACCATTAATATCGCAAATTTTTTCGAGGGTCAAATAACGGTTTTTTTTTGCTAGTTTATGTACAAAGACTTTTTTGAATGCAACAGACTTTATTGAAGAAAAATTACTGTAAGTAAAATAGAAAGCTGTATACTATAATATGTGTGTGTAAAATAATTTACCAGCGTTCAACTGCTCTCGGAGTGTAAGGCGTGTTTTTGCGGGAGGCATTTGTTCACAGATGGTTTGTTTAACCTCACTGGAAGGATTATATGCACTTGCACTGACGAGACCGTTTTTAATCTGACGTCGTAGAACTCCTCGCGGTGGCTTAGCAGGCCCATCAACAAACGCTAATTTCAGCTTTCGTTCTAAAAATATTTTCAAGTTAAATCACAAAAATTTTTTAATTGTAGTATCCCTACGAATGCGCTGCGTATTGACTCAGAACAATGTGCTCCTTACTTGAAGAAATAGCACTCACACCTACTTCACTGAAGCCGCACAAAGTGTATGCTGACAACAATTTAAATGGAATTCAATTTACTATTCCTACAAAATACATTCCATTCTATAAAAAAACTGAGGATGCAAGATTTAAACTTGAAGTAATTTTGAAAGCAACAGAAGCAAAGAATATAATATAAACTATGAAAACATTTAAACCTCATCAAAACCGATTACAAACGATGGAATTTTATGGAGCTTAATGGTCTACAGGTGATTCAACAAAATTTGCACAAACTACACCCATGTATGGAATAAAGGGAAATTAACATCTAGATGCACACAGCTAACTCGAGGCCCGAAATTCCATACTACATAGTAGAAATAGATCCTTCAAATAATATCGACTATTTTCTATAATTACATGTTTTCAAAATAACAAGAGTCAAAGCAATATATTTGCTAAAAAGTTAATTAATCTACAAATTAAATATGAAATATTAAATAATAATAAATTTGTGTGTGTGTCGATGTATGTGGTGAGCTCAGTGTAAAAATCAGTAAATTGTTTAGCATGTTTGTGTCTCCGATTGTATTTTTGTCAATGTAATAATAATAACAATAAACTTTAGTTTAAGCGTACAATCCACTAAACTACACTACAAGTAACTAAACTAAAACATTATAACTAATAACAGGAGAAACAACGATCAGGAAAATTATATTCGATAAGAATAATTTCGGTGGATTTTTTTTCTAAGTTTTGCTAGCGTATTCAGTTCTTCTGTAATAACAATTGTTTCAGTGGATGATTTTGAAAGTCTTTAATATGTAGATGTAAGGATTTGTCTTTTGCTTGAATTATTTTAAAAATGTGTAATTTTTTTGCTAATTAATTTATATTTAAACACTTTCTTGTATATGTTGTTAAGCTTGACTAAAGTTGTTTCTGATTCACCTGCATATACTTGTATATCCTAAATTATAATTTAATTGACTATTGAATTGAATAAAATTTCAATTTCATCTTAATAGAATATCAAAATCGGTTTGACCAGATGCTAACCCGAGAAAAAACGGGTTGGCCAGATGCTAACCCGAGAAGAAAGGTTGTAGGGAATATTAATCTTAAAATTTGACATTTTGTACTTTACCGAAATGTTAGAGATGATATTCTTTAAGCATACAAAACATTTCTGATGCCATTTTTCTAGACGCGTTTTTACGCATTTTAACCCGTGAATATCACGCGAAATTGAATTTATACATAGTCATCTCGTAGCCATCGGCACATTGGGGGAAATATTAAGCAAATAAAACAGATACTCCATAAATCAACTTGATGCGCAAATCATCTCCAAGAATATGTGACTCACCATAAAGCATGACAAACAGTATATTATGGTTTATTGGATTTCATAAATTTATGAAATAAATGCAAAATCTTTGTTCAAACGGATATGAGACTAACAAATACTGTCTTTCTTCTACGTGCAGCACATATTTCCCTTAGTTTTAACCCATGAGAAGCCAGAAACTGATTCGATTGCTCAATATGGGGCAATTAAAAAATTCGATGTATATGTAAGTTAAAAACTAAAGGTTATGTACAACTAAAAAGTAGAAAAGTAGTTATTTAATATATATATATATATATATTAATATATTGGCGCTTTGTAATTTCTTGACCCTTTTTAACACAATATACAATAAAAAATTTTTTGAATACTTTTTTAGTACATGTCCTTAAATTACATGTCTACTATACGTTAGTCGCAAGTTTTTTGAAATTGAAAACTTTAAAACAAAAATAATTAAGTTAAGTGACATCCCCCTTTAAAATGATGCAANNNNTATATATATATATATATATATATATATTGGCGCTTTGTAATTTCTTGACCCTTTTTAACACAATATACAATAAAAAATTTTTTGAATACTTTTTTACATGTCTACTATAAGTTAGTCGCAAGTTTTTTGAAATTGAAAACTTTAAAACAAAAATAATTAAGTTAAGTGACATCCCCCTTTAAAATGATGCAACATTGTTTGAGAAATGCTTAATTTCTCATGATTATTAAAGATTTTACTTTCCGATTGGTTTTATTAATTTAGAAACCTGAATTTAGTCTTAAAAGTGTAACATTTAATAGAATTTTACATGGATTACTGCATTTTTAATCAATGACATCTTCAATAGGAGATAACTGAAAAGTGAAATTTATCATGATATAAGCTAGTGCTTTATATAATATTACCATATTAAATATATGGCTACAAAGTCATGGCTACAAAGTCAAAAATTCGTGATTTATGTGAAACCCGAAAAAAAATATATTAGAGTTTATTAGAAAGAAGCTTAAATATAACATTTTGCGTGCAAAATGCGAAAATACTTATATATTTTTTGAACTAAAATAAGTGGGAAAATATTGTGAACATACATATAATACAAAAACAATTTTTTTTAGTCAAGTCTGCGAATAATATACAGCTAGGTAAATAATAATAATAATAATGAATGACTTTATTTAGCCGCTGAAGGCTAAAAAAAGAATAAAAACAAGTCAAGTTTTACGACAGCAAGGACAGTCACAGGAGGTGAAATAAGAGCAGATGGAAGAGAAGGCGAAGTTGGAGAAGGGCTCAGCAAACAGGAAAGATATCAAAGATTTCTTGAAGCTCGGCGGCGGGGAAAAAATCAATGGATGTTGGAGGCTTGAGAGTCAAGATGTAATTAGCAGCAGTACAAGCACGATTGAAAAACGAGTGAAGTGTGCGATGTTTCTTGGGACGATGAATAGAGAAGGTGACAAAATCATCAGAGTGACTAGAGCGGCAATTAGAAAACGTAATGAAATCAAAAGGATCAAGATCCA
>CABFPE010000010.1:380671-393217 GCA_900660155.1 Hofstenia miamia | reverse complement strand
GAGAGAGAGAGAGAGAGAGAGAGAGAGAGAGACAGGATCGGAGTTTGCAGAAAGATGGTTCCAATTGAAGCTGGGGAAATCAGGTTTGGAATGCAAGGAACGCAAAAAACAGTAAGTGTCTTGAAGAGATCCAGATGCGAAGCTGGACAGCACAGAGATTTTGTCAAGTTCCATGAAATTGATGACGTCTTCTGTGAGAGAAGAGAGCTTCGAAGAATCAGAAGTACCGTAGTTTGAAAGATTCAAGTTTATTCAAAGAGTGTACAGGAGATGAGAAGTAGAAAGGGAGAGAAATACGCTTTTTCCGAGGACGGGGAACAAAGGATGAAATAATTTCAGAATGAAGAGGAGAGAGCAGCATTAAGAGATACAAAGTCACTGTTAGATCGAGCATATTGAAGAGCAGCAGGACAAGCAGATGGGGTACTAGAATTGACAGACAGGTTGAAGCGAGCAAATGAGTGATCAGACAGATTAACCGGAACAGGGACTACGTGTCAAAAATACGATCAGGGTGAGAGCAAAAAACCAAGTCAAGGAGAGAGGAGCAGGAAGTAGGAGAAAATACAAGTTGTTCAAGAGTGTAGGAAGCGAAAAAATCCAGAACAGCGGATTCATAGGAGTCATTAGATTCAAGTGCATTCCAACAAACATTAGGAAGGTTGAAGTCACCACAGATGAGAAGATGGGGAGGAGTGGGAAATCCAAGTTGACGAGAGAGAGAGTGATAGACTGATCATGAAGGTACTCAAGTATGGATGAAAAATCAGCAAGGGGAATAACGAAAAGGACTGTTGGAAGGAGGGTTGTAAACACAGAGAAGAGAAACAATGTGATCATTGAGAACAGCACAGGCGCAACAGAAATCAAAGGAAAAAGACTCTAAGGAAAGGGGTGGATGTCAAGATTAGGACGACGTGAGGCAATGAGAACACCACCATGACGACCACTAGAGCGATCCATACGGCAGAGAACTTTAAGTGTGGAGTTAGGAAAAACAACAAGAGAACGATCAAGCCAGGTTTCAGTAATAAAAATGAAGTAAAAAGGAGACTGCAGGAAGTTGTAAAAACTAAGACGACAGTTTAACGAGACAAGACTGCGGGCATTGGCGAGCAAAAAAGAGAAACTAGAGTTGGGATGAGGAGTAAGATCCAATCTAAGAGGTAGTCAATCACGACCAGAAGCATCACGACGGCGGGGACGAAGACAAAAAGCTTTGCGCTCAGCATCAGAGAGACGGTACTATCGGATCAAGAGGGCATCTGACCAAACTGCAGGATCCATGAGAGCAAGATGAGACTCTTGATTACAGACAATGTGGAAGGAGGCGAATGGAGAATCCTTACGTGGTGGAATGGGAAGAACGTCATCAAATTGGAGTGAGGTGCAACGGAGGTGATCAGCAACATCAGAAGCAGAAACAGAATTAGCAGACGGCCAATGTAGATATGAGCTTTGCTAGGAGGAAGAGAACTAATCGGAGCAGCAGGCAGTTGGCAGGACGAACTAGTGCCAAGGATATGACGTGGGAGATGATTGCGGTGAGTAGGCAGTGGACCAGACTGTTCAGGGGCACATGGCAATGCAAGCGAGGGAGCGGCAGTAGGAGCAGAACGTGAGGCAGGATGATCATAACGGTTGGTAATGGTACGTGAGGCAGCAGCACTGTATGAGAACATTTGAGATCGTAGAGAGGAAACGTCGGAGGAAAGCTGCTTTATTAGGGATTCAGACAAGGATGATATGACACCAGGGCCATCATTGGAGGAGGGGAAGGAGGTAGAGAAACAAGTGACAGCTTGGCGCAGCAACAAAATGATGGCGTCTTTCTTCAGACCACCAACAGCAGAGGTAAACTGGGCATCGCTCAAATTTTTGAGGCCGGACAGCGAAATTGAAGGCATAACTGAAATCTAATAAACTGTATAATAAACATTCGTATCCTCTAAAAAATCGTACTTTCACTTGGCAAACAAAACAAAAAGGAAGTATCTTCATAATTGGCTTAGACACCCTACAAAGCAGTCTAGCATAAAAATGTTTTGTTATTTTCTTTAAGTGTACAGAATTTTTTGATAAATACGCTACTTTCTCAAGCTACAATTCTATCTTTTGTTTCATCAGATAATTCTGCCAAACAATCTAAAAAGTTCAATTGAATAAGAATGAAAGAAGTGTTTTACAATCAATTATTTGTTGCAAAAATGCCAAAACCAAGCAAATTAGTGTGGATCTTCGAAATGAAATCATAAATGGAAGGGATTTATTGTGCACAGTTGAATAATTGATTGCCAGGTGCATATATTCGATTTATAAAATCTCTTGTTACTCATCAAATCTCATCTAATTAGGTACTAGACTTTCATCAAATTAAAGTAGCAAACTATTTTATCAAATTTTTTGTGGAAAACGAATAAGTGTTCGGATTAGAAAAGCTTTCATTTGATATTTACCTGAAGTGGACATGAGACAAGAAGGCAAGCCTACGCCTATTATAAGAAAGTTTGGTATATTTACTATATTTTCTATAGCAAAAGTTAAAATTCCTACATTTACATGACAATAAAAACAATCGCCTCTTAAAAATGATAACTTAGGGATAATCGGGTTGATGGTCTGACAGAACGCGTGAGGTAAAGTTGAAGCGGCTAATAATTATAAGGATTTGAAAGACAAATGCAATGCGAAAACATAGCTTAATATAGAGAAGACTCCCATCAATGAGTAAAAATATATTGAGATACAAAACGATCATCATTTTTCGAGGACCACACAATGGAAAAGTGACACGTTTCAACGAATAACTTGTAAAAATCAAATTTACTTGCCATGTTAAAAAAGTTTTAGGAATGAGTGCATCATACATTTAAGCTAATCAAGTTTTAAATATGCGTACAGTCAACAAGAAAAATACGTGGTATTGTTACATAGACATGCATGTACAGTCTTGGCCAAAAGTTTGGGAACACTTTCGAAATTTAGAATTTTTTGTATTTTACACAAAAAACGCAATGTAGAAACAATATGATAACACCGGTAGAAAGTAAATAGTTAATTCAGAAAACTCACTAATATTTTGTATGTCCGCCATGATTGGCCAAACACGGAGCAATGCGAGTTGACATTTACTCGACTAGCTTTCTACAATAATCATCAGTAATCTCTGTGCACCATACCACTTTAATTTGCTCCTTCAGATCGTCGAGTGATGTGCATTGGCGCTTCCTCAGACAGTTTTTGATGTGATGCCAGAAATTTTCTATGACGTGGAGGTCTGGGGAGTTTCCCGGCCAGTTCTCAAGCAGCCGAAAGTCTTGTGATGCAATCCACTGTTTCACAACTTCGGCGCTGTGGCAAGGAGCACCATCTTGTCGTAGTACAGATGTTCCGCAAAGCTGCATAAACATGGGAACTTTCTCCTGAATTATTTTGAGGTAGGCCTTGGCTGTGACTGTTTCGCCCAGCACGCCCATTCGCAGTTATAGCACCCCAAATCATCACAGAAGGTGCTGAGCGGACAGTTTTTTAGTGTAACGTGTGTTGAATCTTTGTTTTGTTGGTCGTCGAACGCGTGGCCGGTATAATGTAAACTGGCAAATCTTTGATTCGTCACTAAACATTACTTGATGCCACATCTCAGGGGTGTAGTGTTGGTATTGCCTGCAGAAACGCAATCGGTCTCGAATGTTCTTTGAAGACAATCGGAGTTTGGGTGCCGGTTTGCCCGATGGAAGGTCAAAGTTAGTATTCAATCGACGCCTAATGGTGCGTGTTGATACATTCTGCACTACCGCACCTAGATTTGCTTTGATTTCCGAAGATGAAGAGAATGGTTTATTGACGACGTAACGGTGAATGAGACGGTCAGTCTGATGGGTTGTCACTTTTGGTCTTCCAGGTCGCTTGCGAGAGGAAAAATTTTGCAGTTGGTGATAGCGAGTAATACCTCTGGACACCGAAGATACTGACACGCCCATTCTAACAGCTATATCGCGAAAATTGTACCCCTCCTCGCACAAGATATGAATTTGAGCACGCTTTGTTGGTGAAATTTCACTACCACGGATCATATTTCAAAGTATAATGATAGTGCTTTTTCAGTGAAAATGTATTGTGTGTAAATCTAAGGTTGTGGTAATATGATTGGCTAAATAAATTTGTTGTAAATTCTAAGAAAAAATTTGAAGCTATTGGGCGGTANGTCGCTTGCGAGAGGAAAAATTTTGCAGTTAGTGATAGCGAGTAATACCTCTGGATACCGAAGATACTGACACGCCCATTCTAACAGCTATAGCGCGAAAATTGTACCCCTCCTCGCACAAGATATGAATTTGAGCACGCTTTGTTGGTGAAATTTCACTACCACGGATCATATTTCAAAGTATAATGATAGTGCTTTTTCAGTGAAAATGTATTGTGTGTAAATCTAAGGTTGTGCTAATTTGATTGGCTAAATAAATTTGTTGTAAATTCTAAGAACAAATTTGAAATTCCAGGAATTTTACGAAGTTTCCAGTAAATAGCATAAAGCACACTTTAGACAGGTTACTGTTCCCAAACTTTTGGCCACTATTGTATGTGTATAGCTCAATTACCATCAGCCATTTTTCGCTGTACGGTGTTTGAAAACGGAGCTGAATTCTGACGCAAAATAACTACGAAAACGCCGGAATATGTACATAAAATCTTGACACACTACCTTGGGTTAAGAAAACTTCTCACAATTTGTCTCAATATTTTTTGACACAATGGATAACTGTATAAAGCGGAATGCAAACAGAAATGGGTAAAACATGTTTTAAACATTGTTTCTCACAGGGTTAAGGTGTTTTAAACATGTTTAAAACACGAGGAAATAATCATGAATAAAACACTTTTTAAAAAACATTAAGATATTGCCATGAAGCTTTTATAAAATATAGTAAAAATATAATGATGAACTAGTACAAGTTCCAAAAAACAGCACATCACCAATTTTGACTGCAATATGTTCAGCAAATATAGAACATTTAAATTTTTTGAAAATAACGACAGATCATTGAAGTACAGGTAGTTTTTCCTTTAACATGCTTTTGTAGATTTCAATTTTTTCAGTTCATCTTAAATTAAAACCTATGTACATTTCCAATGCTTTTCACAGATAACAATGTTTTTTCCAAAATTATATTTTTGTGGAATTTTTGAAAGCCAGAGATCCCTCTCTTCAAAATCATTTGCGAAGTGAAACACTTTTAAATATGGTTCGCCCAAATAATTTGAACGGCAGTTTTATATAGAGCACTTCTTCATAGGCAAGGAAAGCGAGCATAAAGTAAGCGATTCACTAAAACAACCATTCGTTCTGAGAGCGCATTTCTTCTGTTAACGTCAATTCTGTTCTAATCTTATATTTGAACTGAGTAATTTTTTAATTTAAATTTGTAAATTTAACTTATAGTTGTTTTCTAAAGAATAATATGGGAAAAGTCGAAAAAACAATAAAAAACAAAAAACAGTATAATATCGAAAAAACATGTTTTAAACGATTTTTTTGAAAAAATTGTTTAATATAACCAACTTGGTTTAAAGCAACTGTTTTTTGCAATGTTTTTTTTAAATGTTTTTTCAAATGTATATAGAACTTTATGGAAAGTTTAGGAAATAATTTTGGGTTTTCTCCATGCGTGCTTTCAAAACCGATTATTTACCGCAAAATGAGTAAAACTGGCGTTTTGTTTAGGATTATGCAACGAAAAATAAATGTTGATAAATCATTATAATTCAATGTTTGCTACCATATTTATTTTCAGTAGAATTTTAGTACCTTTAGGGGCCTAAAACAATGTTTTAAACGCTAAAAACTTTTTTTGAAAAAATACACTTTTTGCCAATCCTGACGGAGGCCGAGTGTTGAGTGTCATTCAACAGCTTGACGTCGAAGGCTGTGAAAAACATTTGGATTAATCCTATTGAAACAAAGTCCACGCATAATGAGGCCAAAGCTCAACAATCGAAAAACACTACTGCCGTTTGCATTCACATGGTTGTAAGTGTGCCATAAATGATTGGAAAACATTTGAGAAGCAACAATTTTGAAACGTGTGTTTGTTCAATTACCATACTAAGTTTGCGTTATGTTCATTCTATTGAATAAATACGTTGAAATGTATACGCCTTTTAGGCCATTTCCACATAAAATATTCCACCTTGTTGGTCGTCTCGCGCCTAAATTTAGGTTTTCTAGTTATTAGGCATATGTAAAAATTGCCCGAAAAATGATACAACAGTGTAATGCCTTTCCTTGTCAAACGGTTCACGTTGATACACAAGCATCTGAAGATATTTACATAAATCATATTAGGTCACTTGGTTAATACCTTACAATTACATTTCTTGGGCAATTAACTTTAAAAGAAGAAATGTCGCACCTGGACGNCTTTCCTTGTGAAACGGTTCACGTTGATACACAAGCATCTGAAGATATTTACATAAATCAGATTAGGTCACTTGGTTAATACCTTACAATTACATTTCTTGGGCAATTAACTTTAAAAGAAGAAATGTCGCACCTGGACGGCTTTCTTGCATACTTGAAGACACCTTGGCACTGAGCCGTTTGAAACGATTTTCACGCTCTTCATGAAGTCGCTAAAACTACTATAAATAATTAAAATATCGAAATCCATGAAAAATACTGTGGGTTAATTGTAAGATGACGAAATCATGTTCTTACAATTGCACACAATTTAAAAGCAAATACGAAATCTAATTCTATTGTCAAAAAAGCATGAAACCGGCAATTTTCTACTCTATGATACATTTATAAAGGTAGTAATGAGTAAGATCTTGTCGCAAGGAGACAACTTCAGTCATTAAAAACAGAGATTTCTCCCAAACATTATATATTTAATAATGTAATATTAATGTATAGATTCACAATGCTTACAACATAAAGTTCGGTATATGACTCCAGCTCTTCTTTCTTGCTGCATTCGCCTTTGAATTCCCGCTTACACAGTATTTCCCACAATTCTTCAGTGTTTTCAACAAGATACTAAAATATGCTAAAGTTAACAATAATTAATGCGATTTTCAAACGAATTTGTGATCGTGAAGTTCGAAAACAATGACGCCTTTTGAAAAATTGGTAACTGGCAAACATTAAAACACTTTTAACCGGTGTGCATAAAACGGAGTCCTCCATTTTAATCAAAAGCTCCTTGCTAAAAACTTAGCAAAATTTAGGTCGCATTTATACTAATTGTCATTCGCATTCAGATCACAAATACATGATTAATGATAGAATAGTAAATGACATATTTGATAACGTACACTGCATAAAGAAATAAATTATGAAAAGCTTAAACTTGACAGTAGGTTATAAATCAAGTTTAGTCTGGCATAGCTCAAGATCAACCAAATCTAGAATTGTTTTCAACAATGGAGAACTAGATTTCCAATTGATCTTGATTTTTTTTACTGACATAAGTAACAGCAATTAAGTTTTGATAAAAACACCATTGATACAGCGCTTACAGCTAAAAACTTTAATAATCAAATGAACGAAACTGACTAGAATCACCTGCTATGACATTTTTAGCGACTTCCCACACAGCAAAATGTGGAATAATACCATTGCAGAGTACTCGAGTGGCATATGAATGAACATTGACATTTTTACAATACATACTTTATGCAACAAACTGCAGAAAATATTCCTACTGCATATAATTAATAATTGTTAATGGTTGTTAAATAATAAATTCCATACGATTAAGTAATTGAGAGATTAATGCAAGGCAATTTATTCACTTTTCATTTGCCAAAGAAAATATTTTCGCTTTCCAGCAGAAATAACAATTAATTTTAATATTCTTAATTATCGGCTTTCATCTTTGTCCAGATGTTTTTTGTTTCAATTGGATATTATAATTCATTGATGTGCACTAAACACAATTTTATGAATCCGGAAGAAGCTTTTCAGAATGTGGGCAAAAATATTAGATTATGGAATGATATAGATAATAAAAACTATATCATTTCAGAAATACTGTACTGAATTATATGACTCGATATGCAGAAGCTGAGAAGCAGAACATTGCTTAAGAACTGGCTTGATGATTTCATAGGGTACACCACCAAGTTCATATATAGCTAAAAAGCACGATCATTTCTAATGAGTAAGCAAAATCCTCACCTTCTATATTACGAATAAGTGTCTTCATACACAATTCAAATAATGAAGGAATAGCTAAAATTATATTAATCATTTAATGATTTTCTAAATATAAACAAGAAGCTGAGCTACTTCCTCACATGAATATGTAAAAACAGTCTGCATTGATAATGCTCTTATGATGCGTCCTAGTTGTGTTACGCACATTAAATTTGGTAAACTAATTGCAATATCAATAACCCAATTGACAAGAACTTGCTTTCCACTTTAACTTGGTAATGGCAATAATGCTCAATGAGATAGAAAATTAACCAATGCATCGCACGATATTTTATAAAAAGGGAGCAACTGCAAAGTAAAGGAAAATGCTAAAAATTATCACATAGCAATTCAAAAAATTCTTATTGTTCACCAAAGGGAAGACAAAATTTCAATAAAAGCACTTACCAAAGTTTCGTTTGGTACCGGTAAACATGCGCGAAATTGACTTTTTGGAGGTAATGGCATCTTGCAACACGGAATTTGCATTTGATGGTTGCGCCCTTCGAGATTCTACCTTCATAACCGGATGATAATCTGGCGAGATCTCTGGCAATTCAATGGGAAGCTAAATGAGTAAATCTAAGAAAATATTGTAATAAGAAAAGCAAAAAATATGAAAAATCAGATGCGTTTACAATTCTGTAAACCATAGCTGAATAGAAAAACATCAAAGGAATAAACTACAAATTTAAAATAACAACTTCTGATTATACTGAAGATCACTAAAAATGTTTTAGAGTTTAGTTATGGTACAATAATCTTCGCATTGCTATGAAATGGTTTTCGAATTTTATCGCCTTTCAGAAGACAAGATTTCATGGTCTTCTGAAATTTGTACATTCTCGATAATTTATTACAAAAGCGAATATGGGTAGAAAGCTTCATTATAAATATAGTATCCTCAATTATTAGAAGTGATTACTACATTGTACATACATTTAAATGAGCTTACAAAGATTTCTACCAAGTGACTGCATGTAAATTAAATATACTACCTTCCCTTTTCCTAGGCCACTTTGCGCGTCAATTTTTAAATGTCAATACAGAATACGAATAACTTTTGGACAAATAATAGGATCCACTATTTCAGCTTTCTTAGGTATAAAAGTAACTGTATGTTGTGGAAAAAGAAACAAAATGCGTTGGTTTCGTCAAAACACAAAATTATCCATGTTCAGCTTGATCCGAAATATTTTGTAGGTATCTCTTAGAATGTTTCTAGGAATAACATAATAGCCACTATTTAAGCAGAGCGAAGCAGTGCATTGAGAAGTGGAAATTTTAATATCATTTGTTGATTCAGCATTGCATGGAACATCAAATATTTTGTTAGCACAATCTGACCAAAAATATTTTCCAAACTTTGTTGCAATGTTCGACTGTGCATGCCACGAAACTTACAATTGGGCTATAAATAATTACCATATATTTACAAATGCAAAACTAATGTTTGTCAGAATTTTTTTAGAAGAACGGCAAAATGTTATATTGAATGATTAACTTTTAAATTTCTTCATTAAACAGAACTACGTCGTACAATCAATCACAAAAATCGCCTATTTCTAGATAATGCAGCAAGTAACAAGCTGTATCTCATACATCAGATGAAACTGGTAGACATAAAAATTGGAACCCTACAAATTCATCCTTTACGACACCCAAGCAATGGGAGCTAACTTCTAAGGTAATCTTACTGGATATTCAAATGTTTATTAAAACGAAAATGACAACTGCTTTCAAAATGATTTCGGATTTATCAATTCCATATAGATAAATTGAATGGCTATTGCAACTAGATTTTTGTAGATTACAACGTTTACATGTACTCAATACAACGCTGCTACACTGTTTGTAAAAGTAGTCCCATCAGCATATTTTGTAAATTCAGCAAATATTGTTTGAACGTCGTAAGTAACAGATTTCAATTAAAAATATCTGCAAAACGGGTCTCTTTCACTTTCTTAAAATTAAAGCATGAATGAAAACAATAAGTTAGAAACGAACCGGAGGAACAGTGATTTCTTTTTGTACTTTTTTAGGTGACAACCTAGGTTTCTTTTTTGGGATGGATACTGATAAGGCATCATCAAAGGATTCTATAGAATGATGTTTCTTAACACGAGATGTTACTTCAGTGGGGATAGTAGATTCCAATTTAACAAGCTCCTTCCAAGATGAAACCAATCGCTTTGCTAATATTGCTATTTGTTCATTATGTCTACGAAATTTATTTACAGTTTTTCCAATACCAGTTTTCTAAAAAATTGGTTTACAAAAGAAAAGTAAATGAAAATACCATAAGCAAGTCTGTATTTAATGTGTATTTTTCTAACTTTTGCAACGTTTTAAGAACCTAAAGATATAAAAATACAGGAATGTGAAAAGAAATATACTCTAGAATCTGAAACACCTTCATTTTCCAGAACCAATTTATAATGAGCAATTTTTTCTGCTATATCTGCGGTCATAAGACTAAAAGAAAATATTTATCCAACTATTAAGAAATAGCCGAAAATGGCTATAGTGAACAATTCATTATCAAAAGAAATGTATTACATAAAGAAGTAAACAACCAACTCAAGTCTGACATTGTTGTGAGTTTATTTGGCGCAAATTCCGCATGAATTAATTACATTAATCCAAACAAGTAAAACTACATAATATACAATATATCATATTCCTGCACATAGCACAAAGACAGCAAAGAAAGTATCCTGGAAGTGAGACAGAAGAATTTAAGTACTGAGCAAATCACTATTTGATGCATTTTCAATTACTTCCAAGAAATTCTGCACGTAAATTTAAATTTTTTTCAAACACCGAGTAGTGTACAAAAGCGAAATTGTTAGTGTAATATCAAAACATTATTTTTTCGATGTTTTAACGATGTATTAAAAGTTTTTAAAAATAGTTATCACTAAATTGCATTTTAACGTATAACCACACTATTCTGGAATTAGCGGATAGAGCAGGTAGATATAAAAGTGAAAGCATACAAATACATTAATCTAAAAAAGCTTATAGTTAACTAATGGAAAAATTAATTAATTGATTACACAATTGGGAACCTAAGAGCAACAAAAGAAAAAATTATATTTTGCAGAGAAATAAATTATTAAAATCATTTTATTTAAACAATATTAGTGGTTTATCGTTAAACTTCATTGATTTTAGTGTTTTCAACTGCATTAAGATCCAGATATCAGCTTGAAATTGGATTCCGAGTAACTTTCGTTTCAGTTCAAACTCCACCTATTGCAGTTCGGTTTACATTTGTCTTTCGTTTAAATTGTTACTAGACGTCAAAGGGTGATGAATTCTGCTTAACGACGAATGTTGTCTGAAAATGACAAACTGTTTTAACCGTTTTCAAAAATGTGTTCCCGCACAATTGTAATATTTGAAATTTTGAGAATTGAGCAATGCCTGAAGTAAAAGATTAACTATTTTTATTGAAAATTAAATTCCAGCTTACGTAATGATCGAAAGCCCATGTAAGCAACAACTAACTTTACTGTCTTTTATAGAAGATAGACTACCCAAATCCATTATTGCACCTATGCGCAAAGTCAGAATTAGGAGCTGAAGGATTTGTGACTAAACAAGACATGGCAAAAAGGAATGAGAAAGAACTCGTCTATCCTGCGATGCGTTAAGATTGTGAACCTTTTGAATAGTTCATTAGTTAAAAAGGTTCAACTTTTTTCGAATGTTAGCACGTTATTATTATTATTGCGAAAACATTTTTTTCATCGTCTGCTAAAATTCAACATTTCGATTTAAAATTAATTTACGTTTTTAAATTCAAGACAAATACATTGCTTGGAAAAGAAGCACTTAAATTACTATAATATACCATAAAACTCAAAAGGAAAGATTAGGGTTGAGGAATGCCTCAATTTGATCAATCCATTTTAGAAAATTCAGTGTCAGTTAAACGTACTAATTGGTGAAAAGAAAAAGCAAATCTTTAGTGTAATGCATTAGTATATATTTTTGCTATGGAAAATAACTTTTTTCGCCATTACAATCGCAGTATTCACTCGAACATAAATATGAGTACTAGGATTTAGGTAGTATAAAAAGACACTACCCTGCAAAATTGTAAGGGTTTATGTAAATTAAAAAATAGATTTTTTGTGTGCAAACCCCGATTTTAAAAAAATATTCATAACTATTGTTCAGATAATAAAGTCCATGGCAGCAACAATGCCCCTCAACTACTTTATGCTCTGTTATTGCAGATCAGGGGACTCTGATATATAATCATATTGTTTCTACGCAACACTCTATATGACGTCATCTAGAACGTAAACTTAAATTCTAAATTTTACAATATTTTATAT
>CABFPE010000010.1:357174-370827 GCA_900660155.1 Hofstenia miamia | reverse complement strand
TATATATATATATATATATATATATATATATTTCCCGCTTTTTGCTATGAAAAATTAAAATATCCCGCATTTTTCTCAAAATACCTTTTTTTTGGCCATTGAAATCGCATTATTCACTCGAACTTAAATATAATTACTAGGGTTTAGGTAATATAGAAAACACTAACCTGCAAAATTGTAAGGGTTAAAAAATAGATTTTTTTCTGTGGAAAACTCGATGTTTACAAAAATATTCATGCCTATTGTTCAGATAATAATGTCCATGGCAGCAAGAATGCAACTCTGTCCAGTTAAAAGTGTGTAAAGCAGGGTTGGCTGATTGTAATCAAGCTATTAAAATCGGATTATAATCGACATTTTTAAAAACAAAATCAACGGTTGATTTAGATACATGGTTTAAGCGGTTATGCAGGCCTTTCACGTGCAGAATATTTATGCCGCGTAAGCACGAGCGACTGATTTGTTGTGAACAATTCAAATACTCGAATTGAATGAACCGCGCGGGTGTGTTACATAACATTACATTTTAACATTTGCATAGTGTGTTGTACGTATGTGGCTAATGAAATCACCATGATATTCTAATGAGGCTATTCTATATTCTAATATGCTAATGATATTCGACCAGTGTTATCCCTTGTCGAAACATTGAAAATTAGATTTTCATTGATTATAATCAAGATTTAATTATTTTCTATTAAAATCAGTTGATTTGATTATAATAGAATAAAATGCATGGGTTGTTTACATAAGAAATTTTGGAAAAACAATCCATAAATTGCAAAAAATCTATACTATGACGGGATTCTGCCATTAAGTCGAAATCCACATTGATATCGAAAAACAAAGCTCTAGACGTAGAAAACGAAATGATATATTTAAAAAAACAAATCAAAACTAAGATTTGCCTATAACAAATAATATGTAGACTAATTTTCTTCAGAAGGCGGCATATATATATATCGCCACTGTACATATTAGTAACGGAATACGTTGCAAATAGTAAGAAATTAAATAAGGCTAAAATGCTGAAAAATTATATTGTTCAATACAAGATGTCAAAACATGTATTATTATACAGACACTAAAAATGTTTTAGCAGGGTTTCCTATGCTTGAAACGATAATTTCACAATTTTTTTCTTCATTTCAAATTTTGAAAAAAAGCTTGAAAAAATGAATGAAAGTTCTTTCTATATTCATATTACAAAATATATTTACTTGTCGCTCTCTAGTAACATCAAAGAATGATGCTATAATCTCTGTATGGTGTAGTGTATCAATTCATATTATGTGTTTTGGCATTTCCAAAACTGTCTTTAGTATTATTTCTAAATCAAATTTGAAACAAGAATTTGGAAGTATTAATTGGACTTGTGGCTCATGTTTTACTACAACAAGGCTTTTTCTCCAAGAATTTGATGCAAAAATCACTCAAATTCAAAATGATTTAAATTCACGAATGAATGAAATTAGTAAATAGAAGCAGTCTCCACATTATCAAATGTCCTTATGTAGTAATTGATAACAGTGAACACCTTTATAGTTTTTGTGTTCATGGAATAAAAAAAGAAATCTTGATATGAGAATGATTTTATTCATGTAAAAAGCATTTTAAAATATTAATCAGGATACCATTCATATTGATGATTTTCATTGAATTGGATGTTAGAAAAATAATAAATTATGCCTATAAATTGTGAAATTTTGGTACTCCTATTTGTATTTCATGTACAGTTGACAAAGAGCAATTTTCATTGGAAAAGATGTGTCCTATGAAAAGTTTTGAACTTATAAATGAACATTGATATAATAAATGAGTTAACTATTCAAAATTGTAAACTTCTACCTAATGGATCTCTTATCTCTTTTGTTGTGAATAACATACATTGATTGTTGTAACCTCTCTGGATCACTGAGCCATGCATCACTGTGGCAAATGTAGAATCTGCTCAGAATCATTGTCTCTGTGCCCTGTTTTCTGGCATGAGCTTCCTCAGGCAGAGAAACATGTCTCCCATGTCCTGTAGAAGCAGTTCAACCAGTGTCACAATCCATTCTCTAGCAGAACATTCTTTGGAGTGGTGGAGGTGGTGACTTGTGTTGTTTCCTCTTGGCCTTCATCATTACTAAACAGGGATGTGAGATTAAGGTCCCACACAGTGGGATAATATTGTAGAATCACTGGGGAGCTCTGGCTACTCTAGCAGTAATGGGAAACTCACGAGTTAAGATCAAAGGTTGCAAGCTTACCATAACAGAGAGTGACCCACATTCCAACAAAAGAAAGAAACATTGGTGGTTCACCAATTTGCCTAATAAACACAGAAATTCTATAAAGAACTCCAGCAGTGACCAATTCACACAGCATCATGCTAAAGCCATATCCACAAAGCCATCCTTACTTGCCAAGGTGCTAATTGTGTGTCTCAAGTTGTAATTTCTAGCTCAATAAACAATTTATCTCAGAGTTCTATTATCCCAGCTCATGTAAATAAATAATAAACAGAAGGCACATAATTGCTGTGCATTCATGTTCACCAATGGCATTGTATATTTGCAGTGTTAATTTTATGTGTATGTATGAATCAATCAAATAAAAGTTGTTACTCCCTACATGTAATTTATAGCTAAAGTGATCACAATTCAGGCTGTCACCATTAACAAGCTATTGGCACCCCAGACCCAGTTTCCTCATGAATTGTTGCTGGATTTTAAGCAATAGTTATCATAACCAAATCTTTGATCAGAAATCTAAAAGGGGTTACTAGATAATAAAAGCAAAAAAGATCAAATGCAGTTGAAGGAGGACAAAATGATTGTGTGCTTCACTACAGTTGTCTCAGATATTTATTACAAAGTCAGTAAATTATTACCTAGATACTGTTTACAGCTTCAAACACAATTTCCCTAGCAAAGTTAAAAATGAGCAATAACATGTAATTCAAACCATGGGGACAAATAATAATTATATCAAATAACTACATTTGAAAATGTGAAGAAATTGAATTAAAGAAATTGATACAAATTGGTAGCACTTAATCATCAAAAGGATATAACACTATTTTCAGAGTGCCAATAAAAATAAAATCAAAAAATAGGGCCCTGAGTGACTCTACAATATTTACTAATATTTCTAGCCTTACACTGACAAAATCAACATCATCAAATTCATCCTCACTAAACTTGGTGAGGTTATCAAACTGTTAATATACATCAACACTGTTATCTACTAATGTAAACTCACTATAATCATCAATGATGACATACTCTATATCCTTAATGGCTCTTTTGAGCCTTTGAAAATGAACCTTTTTTCATTACTTAAAACATATGTGTTGTAGTGTAATACCTTTTCAATTGTAAGATGACCCTGCCAATTGTGTGCAAGTTTCCTTGCCTGGTTTATGTCACTTACTTGATGTTGAATGTATGCAAAAACTTTATCACCTCATTTATGAGGCTCACCATAGAGCTTTTTATTAAAATTTTGCTTCTGTCTTACTACAGATGTGTTGGTGTTGTGACAGATGGTTAAATGCACTTCATGCATGTCATCCATTAACTTTTGGACATATGTGTCCATAGTTATTTTAGGGTATTTCAGCTACAGCATGGAGATAGCAGTTGTTTCCTCTCAGCCAAACATGGCCATGAAGGGACTTGTCTTAGTGGTGGAATGTACTGAGGTATTATAAAAGAATTCCAGCATCTCAAAGAGGTGCCTCTAATTCTTTCCTGGAGCTCAAGACAATGCAACCCTAATTAACTTAATTAGTGTTTTGTTTAGTCATTCAACCAGCCCATTGAACTGGGGGTGGTACACTGTTGTGAACTCATGGAAGATTTCTAACTTTTGCATTAGGATTTCCATGAGGGTGCTCTCAAACTGAGGACCATGGTTTGTTACCAGTCTTTCCATAGGGCCTAATTTCAAAATCCATTCTTTAATGATCTTTTCACCTATCATGTTGGAGGTTATGCTGTTAAGGATTATTACTCTGGCATATTTGTGAAGTGATCTATCAGAATGAGCAAGTACTGGTACCCATTGTCATCTCATGACAATTGTTCAAGATCCATATGTACAATTTCATTAGTACACTCTGCTGAATGATTCTCTAGTTCAGCCCTTTATTCTGGAAAATGGCTATTAGATTGGAAAAAGCACTTTTTGCATTTATCAATGACATCAATAACAGCAGCAAACATGCCAATGGTAGCATATTGGGCATTGAAAGTACTTTCAGTCTAGATGATGCCTAAATGTCCATGCTTGTGAACTTTCCATACCAGATCTTGTCTGAAGTATTCAGGGACTGTAAGACAGTTGATGTGGCTTTTTGTATAAAGTAGACCTTCAGCATTAATCTACCAGTTGTATCACAGGAAGTACAGGGTTGCTATTAGACTGAGTACAGTTGATGGCTCATCAATCTTCATTATGATTTCACAGAGGATCTTGTTATGGCACTGGTGTTTGACAATTTCTTGAATAGTTATCACTTCTTTAATCATAATTGAGAGAAAAGGCCAGCATTAATCTCCAGGAGGAGATCATATTTTGTGGTTGGGATAAAACTGAATTTAATCTTCTCAAAAATACTGCACTGGGCTTTCAACTCCTTCTTTGAGCTGACTTAGCTCCCCACTGACATCTATGGTGCTGGCATTGCAATCAATGATGAAAGGACTTTTGTAATTGGGAATCTTCTTTAGTTCATTTCTGACACAGTTTAGCTCTTCTTGTTCCTGCCATGTCCAACAGAATTCAGCACTTTTCTTTAAAAGTAGGGATATACACTTGGTTTTATTGGCTAACTCAGAGATAAACATCCCATAGTAAATTAAGAAGACCATTTGCTATTGTACATCTTTCCTCATTTTTGGATTCTCTATTTTGTTGAGAAAATCCTTTGCATCATTCTTTATAGGGATCTTTCCATGCTGGATGATATGGCCCAAAGAGCTACTTGTGGCTGCACCAGTGAGCAATTGTTACTGTTAACCTTAAGTCTGGCTCCATGTAACAAATCATGGGTTCAGTGTAATTTCCCTAGATGCTTATCAAATGTGTTACTCACAACAAGAATATGTCATTGATGTAAGCTGAAATTCCTCAATCCAATATATTAGCTCCATCTTTTATCACCTTAGTTACATAATTTTGAAAATTGGCAGGAGCATTGCATAAACCAAAGGCCATGTACTTCCACTCAAATCATACAATATTTTTTCATATTCTTCCTTCAAGTTCTCAGGTACCCTTCTCACTGGGAGGTGAATCAGTTTGTCAGTGGTTATCTCAATTGTATTCTCTTCACTGATCACCTGACAAACACTTATGGATCCATAGTTGAAGACATTATTGCACTGGTGCAACAAAGTTGTATGTGCATTTTATTCTTTATTGTCCAACATGTGGATGAGCTTCAGAAGACACACACAGGACACAAGGTTCTGCTTATCAAGGTAGTGTATAGCAGTAAAAATAGGATGCATGAAGTTGCAATCCTCTCAAATTGAACAGGTACAGCAACTATGATGATATTAGTAGGATCAAGTTTGATCACAGTTGTGGAACCACTCAAAACTGTAACACATGTTTTTCCTTTGGCAACATTGCAAAGATCAGGTGAAAAACAGACCCCTTTCCAATACCCACCACACTGGACAGCTATCATAATGTCTCCATTACATTCCTCAGTGGCTATGATATTTACTCTGTTCCAATGACAAGGCTCAACAGTTACAGACTCCTCTAAAGTGAAAAGTATCTCTTTATCTGGCACTGCTATCAATTGCATCAGGTTTTCACAGTCTTTGATAGAAATAGTTTTGGCATGATAGTCAGTAATACAATTGTTCCTTTTGAGAAAGTTGCTTCCTAGGATAAGGTCATATGGTAGTGGTTGATCAAAGGTATCCATAATGATTACATCCATGTTAAAAAGTTGATGATAAACAATTCCAAATCATCTACTCTCCCTTTAAGTGGTATAGTACCTCCAGATGCATTGATAAGCTTAACTGCTGCAGCAGCATCATTTCCTTTTTAGATAGAGCAAATTACAACATGTGTTGCTGATTATTGATGCAGAGGCTCTGGTGTTGACTGTGGCATACACTATTGTTCCATTGACTTTGATGGGGATGACCTTTTTCTGCATTAGACTTGTGATCACTGAGAACAGGTGGTGGTGCACATTTGTCCAGAGTTGGTTCTCTGGCTAGTATGAATAACCCAAACTTTCATTAGCAAAGATATCAGACTGTTCCTCAATTATAAGTTCTGGTTGGTCTTCAATAACAAAACTTTGCCCTTCAGCAAAAATGTGAATGGCTGCCTTACATTGATCCTTACAATGTCTGGTTCAACTGCATTTATAACAATGCATTTTGAATTTGTTATTGGCTGCTCCCAGTTAAGAGGGGAATTCTTTCACAGCAATCATTCCTATAAGCTCTCCAGCATCACTGTCTATTTGAGAAGAGTTGTGCATGAAGTAGACTACTGTGATGACTTTTCAGATCAGTGCATGTAGATCATCCTCCAGGTCACACTTAAGCTCCAGGTGGTTTCAGAGGCTGGGTGGGAAACCACAACAAATGTATGCAAACAGATCATGATGCAAATACTCAGGGGATAGCTTGCTTAGTCAGAAGAGTTTTTCAACTTGAGTGATAGAATTGCACACATTGTCACCCTTCTTAAATTGCATTTTACAGAGGAGGGTTTTATACTGGTGTTTGATGTGAGGAGCATGATAGGGTCATCAAAATATCTGATAAATAATTGATAATCAGTTTTTGTTGTTTTATCCAAAATCATGTATTGATTGTAAGCAAGACCTTCTAAGTAATGAGGAAAGTAAACAACAGTGCAGTCCTGGATAACTTGGTACTGCCTCATGGTAATCTCAAATAGAAAAAACCCTTTGTCAAATGATTGAGAAACTTTGTTGATTTGTCTGGTTAACTTAGGGAGTGCTGTTTTTTAGGAAAATGTTTGGTCTCATTTGGTTCAGAAGAAAGAATTAATTGAGTGAATTGTAGTTGACCATCAGCTACTTGTGTAACATAATCCTGCAAGTGTGAAGTTGAATGCTCCATGATGGTAGGTGAAGAAGCAATGCCAACAGGCAGCAGCAGCATCTGTCCAGGGGTCCTGGTTGAAGGATGAGAAAACACTCCTTCACTCCTCTTAGCAGGAGCAGCAACTGTAACCAAAGTTGATACAGGCATTAAGACTGATTGAGAAAAGGTAGATTTATGTGTGATCAGAGTGCAATTAGACAAACAAATTGGGGAGCAACTTCTAGGAACCAGAGAAATGTGGTGTTGCTGTTGAGAAATTACTTGTGTTACTTTAACAAGTAGCTGCTTGCCAAAACCAGTCAACACCTCATTAAGCATTGTTCTTGTGATGTAGTCATTATGACAATTAAGAATAGGAGGAGCAGACAGAGGTGGAGTAAGAACTGGTGGAACTAGTGCAGCTTTACTTCTCAATTCTTTGATTTGCCTTTGCAACATGTTAATCATATTTTAAAATGGTTGCTTGGCCCTTTTATATTGTGATTGATAATGGGATTCTCTTTGGATCATTTCATCATGTAAAGTATTGTAACAAGCTTCTTCCTCATCCTGGAGGCTCATCTGTGGTGATAGAGAATTCCTCAACTGTTCCAATTCAAATTGTTGATCATTCAGGACAGGGATGACTGTTTGGTGAGATGTACTAGGCTGAGCAGGGAAAGGCAGAGGCAAAGCAGTAGCAGTGTTAAGAACTTGTCAGCAATTTACAGGAGAGTAAGGACTAGGGGAAAGTGTTAGTATTGATGCATCCCAATTCTAATCATTGACAGGGATAGGTTGTGAGTCACTCACAACAGGTCTTTTAATAACAACAGAAGATGAACAAAAACAAGTAATTCAGATAAATTAACCAATGTGCAAGGAGTAATGTCCTAGCTACCAGCACTTTCATGCAGGGGTCCTCCAATGGAAGAATCAAAAACAGAATGAGCACAAGAACTAGAATTAGAAAAAGTAGAAAAAGTAACCATTAAAACATCAAGAATTCCAGAACAACTTGAGAACAACCTCCAAGAAATTAAAGAACAACAAATCATGATAAAATAAACCCAAAACAGTAAGAACAATAGGCAACCTAATGTGGGTGCTTGATACAAATCCAAAATGAAACTACTAAACTAATTCCAACACACAGAAGATAAAAAAGAGACTGTAACACCAAAACAAACAAGCTAAAAAATAACAACCATTTCCCCATAATTGAGGATGTCCATAGGAACATTTCTCTTTCCCACCAAATGAATTGGAATCTGCATCCTTTTCAATAATGAACATATACACACTGCTCTCCTATGCATTACAACCTTTATTGTCAATAGCTAACTTTGAACTAGTCATTTTCCACAATGTTGTAGAACTGCAATTATCTGTTGACTTCTGAAGAAGTCAAATTTTGACCCAAATAATTGAAATAACTATTGTCCTGTATCAAATACCTTTTTTCTCTCAAAAGTCAGTGAATGGGTTGTTATTTTTCATATAATTAATTATTTGGAAGTTTATAAGATTCTTCCAAATTTACAATATGGCTTAAGAAAGAAGCACTCAACAGAAACATCACTTTTAAGTGTTAAAAATGATTTATTGAGAGCTTGGACACTAATAAGTTTGGTCTTCTGATTTTAATTGATCAGAGTGCAGCATTTGATTTGGTGAATCATGATCCTTTAATTATGATTTGTTGCCATATTGGTATCTCAGGGAATGTCTTAATGTGGTTGAAATTCAATATATAAAATCATTTTAAATTTGTCAATAGAAATAATTCTATTTGTAGTGAAATATTGTATGGCATTCCTCAAGGAACCCTTTGTTTTGGGGTCTATGCTTTCTCTTATGTCACTCAATTATGATCATCATCTCTATGAAGATGAATCCCAGATTTATATGATGTTTAAGAAAAGTGATACTCAATTTTGTCTCAATTATTTTGAATACATCATTGTGAAAATTGCAAAATTTTAACAGTAAGTTTTCAACACCTTAATATATCAAAGATTAAAATTATGTTTATTGGTACTCAGCCAATTGAAACTGTCTCTCCAATAAATCTTGAGAAGTCATTAAATATTCTAGGATGTTTGTTTGAACCAGATTTATTATTAGCACTTGAATTATTATACCTAATCAATCTCAGAGATTTTTAAATTTCTGATAATTACAACAACTGGTTGTTGGAAGAATGAATTATTCAAATTCTCTTCTCTTAACTATTCCAGATGCCCAAATCAAGTAACTACAAATTGTCCAGAATTGATGTGCATGTATCATTTTCCATTTAGACTATAATGACCACATATCCCCTGCTATCATTGAACTGCAGTGGCTCAAGATCAAATTTAGAATTATTTTTATAACATGTCTCATTGTCTGGAAGGCCAATAGGATTTTGGCTCCATGTTATTTACAGGATTTATTATCTCTGGTCATCTCTGACTCTTGTATGATTAAAGGACCTCATTTCACTGTTCCAATAACTAAAAAGGTGAAAACTGATTCTTCTTTTTCATGTGGTGGCACTAAACTTATTAACTCCTTACTAATATCAATAAGAAATGTGGAAAACATTGCCAATTTTAAAAATAGCTTAAAAAATATCTCTTCATTGAGCAACTTGACACTTTACATTTATAGATTATTTTGTAAATAAGTGCACTAGAGCTTCTATTAAAAGGGGTATGTGCTATGTAAGAAATTAAAAATATATAAATAATAAATATGTATGTCACCAGAGTTTTTGCATTGAGTTTGAGTTTCTCAGTTTGAGTTTGAGTTTTTATATTTTGAGCTTGAGTTTTTGAAGAAAATTCAGTTTGATTGAATTTTCTTCTTATTCTGTGTTCATTAGATTACAAACATTTCTAGAATAATTCTTAGCTTTCTAAGATAAAAAACTAATTGCAATTGATAAATAACTGAATTTTATAGCAACTCAATTTTTACTGTATTTTGAAGAAATTTTTTATTCAGTTCAAGTTCAAATTTTAATGATTTCTTTGCTAAGTTTTCCCAATCAAGTTTTTTGGACAATTTGAATTCAAGTTTTCAACATTCTCAGTACTCTAAAACTCTGCATGTCACCCCTCACAACTGGAGCCTTCTTATTAAACTTGCTGCTCTCATTCTTTTATCAAATTTTAAACCAATATACACCCTAATTAGCATTTTGATAAAGAGTAAAAATTAAAATTTTATGAAGTGAGCCCACATTATAATATTGTAAAAATTAGGTATTTTAAATTTCAGCTTCTTGATCAATTGCAAATTATTATTAGCTCACAAAGCTTGGAATTATTGTAAAATGAATATTATTTTGCCCACAAAATTCAGAATTTTCATCAAAAAATTTGAACTTATACTCAAAATGCAAAAACTTAAACCCAAACTAAATAATGTTAACTAGACTAAAAAACCTTCACCTAGTGAAAGGTAGAAAAATTACTCTAGCCAATAAAATGTCTCTATAAAGCAATCTTCCCATAAAATATAGGATACATTCTTTTAAAACAAATTGTTATATTTTATGATAATGAAGATATGGCTACTGTGGCATAAAGACTTTTAAACACATTTAATTCTTTATTTATTGGAATTTAAATATTAATCTTGCAATATTATTTTAATTGTTAATTTGACAAAATGAAATTTTTAGTTTTAAATTTCTGCTAAATAGCAATATGGTAAAATTAGTGTAACAGAAGACCAAATTTGTACCTGTCAGATATTTGTCCATATTTTTCTAAGATCTGATTTTGTTTACAAAACCAGTTTTATTTCATATAAATATGTGCAATTTGTATATTTATATTCTCTTCAATTATTCTCAGTAAATTCGTTTTTTACTTTTTATCTGACTTTATATTTCATTAAAAATTATGTGTTTCTAAATTTGTCTGTGTACTTAAAGGGCACCCAGACATTGTACAGCTTAACTGGCATGCCACTTTAACTTAGGTTAGATGTAAAGTTAGGGTTTTTGTTGTACTGCATTTCATTTGTAACTCAAATTAGTCTTTATTGCTATCTTCAAAATTGCATGAGATGAGAGTTGCACTGAGTTTAGGTTTTTTAACTTAGCATGTATGTTTCACTCACTGCACCCAAGAGTTAGGGCTTCTTTATTCTTTATCCTAGTTAAGGCTCTAGTCTTATATGACTTTTTCTTAAGGTTATCTATATCAGGTTTAACAAGTGTGGCCACTCTTCCCTAACATGATTTCCTGTTTACTTTTAACTTTTATTAGGATAGGGTAATATAGCAGGAGGAGTTAGTTATAAATTTTTAGCACTGTAAAATCCATGCTTCAACTTGAAACTCTCAATAGATAGGTTATTAGGATTGCTTGCTGATTTTATACTGATGCCACACTACATTGTTTACTATGAAATTATATCATGTAGATGTAATTTTGTGATAAGTTAGCTGAAGCATTTAGTAAATCCTTATAGCAAAGTGTAAGTTTATTAATCATGTATTCAAATAGATTTTTTTTATATGTAAAAGATTAGTCAGATGGCTTACAAGTTTATACCACTAGGCTAAAATTATGTTATATTTGAACCTGATTACAAATTGGAATATTCTGCTTAATGTTTTAAGAATAAATTGAATCACTTCACAAAATTTGATATTTATTATAAAATACGTTAGCTGAATTATAATACTGAAAGCTATTTTGTTTTAGCAATCTTCTCTTCAATTGTGGATGAAGATCTCATTCAGACAATGGAATGCCCTCAAATGAATATTAATGGGGATGATGATTGTTCTTCAGAAAAAGAAAAAACCCTCCTAATAGCAAGAAAAAGATAATAAGTTGAAAACAAAGGCAGGAAAAAATAAATACTTGTTTAGTTTGCAATAAAACGTATTCTAGACTTTGTCAACATGCAAGTGTCATGCACACTAATATGACCTCAAAAGAAAAGAATTTTTTTCGATTATTATAGGACATTGAAAAATATACATATTTACCAATGCAATGTCTGTTGCAGTCGTTTTTCAAATAAAAGTAGACATCCTAAATCACATTACTTGATTAAGTTATCCCAAGAAAATAAATTCCACCCTATCTTAAGTTTTCAGAATTAATCGAAATTTCCGAGATAAAAGGTCATGAATTTGTCGAAAGGTATGTTCAACATAAAAAGCAGCTTTTGAAGGCATCCGGTCTAACAGAAAAATCAGTAGAATTCAGGTTTGCTGGGCAGTATAGTCGCTTTCTTGCGCATGTTTTCAGAAAATGCTCAAACATGAAGAATGTTAAGAAACTTTCTCTGACTTTGTCAAATCTACAAAAAACATGAGTATCGTGGTTCAACGATGCTTACATTACTGTCAGAATTGAAAAGATTTGTATCTTACATAGATTCATATGAGGAATCAGTATCCATAAATATTTCTACTTGGAATACTATCATTTGAGAACTAAAAGGATGTTATGCAAATTTGCAAAAACGGGAATCTGTTGAAAGTAAAAATAATAAGTTTTCTCACATGCCCCCACTTGATATTCTCAGGAGAACAATAAAAGATTGCGAAAACCTAATACAGTCCAATATCAATATTATGAAATTTGTCTAACTTAAGCCACTAATCCTATTTCATGTTCAATTGTCAATAAATTTCCGCCCAGGACCTCTCTTAAATCTGAAATTGGAAGACTATAATATAATCAAACACAATGGTAGCATCTCAGCTGGCCATCACAAGACTGATAAGATTTTCAAAGTAATGATTGGAATAAATGCAAAACAACAATATTGGATTGACAAAATGATTGTGAAATATAAAGAAGAATATGGCAAGCTTCCTAGATGTATTTTTTCTACAGCAAGTGATTCTGTTGATACTGGTATATCAAAGAAAGTTAATGATACAATTAATAAGTATCTTGATTATACACGTGATTTTGAATTCAACCCTACAACGATTAGGTGAACATGGGATACATTCATGAGTACAACTTCTGTATCGGATGAGATAAGAGAGGCGCATTTACAGCAAACCGGCCATACAAAATCCACTGCAGATAAACACTATGTTGATAATTCGAAAAGATTTAAAAAGCTTAGAGAATTTTATAAAGGTACAATCTCAGAGAATATAATAAATGAACAAAGTTGTAGTAAAAATACGCAAAAGCGAAAACAATCGAGAAAAGTGCGAATACCAAATTCAACAGAACCACTGTCTGATGCTGAAGAACAACATTACCTTCAAAGATCTAGGCGATATAGAAAAGGCCAATAAATTTACTGTTAAGTTTGTATGAATTGAAGTATATTCATTTCAAAATTTGAATCAGGTTATAATTCGTGCATATGACCATTAGAAATTATTTGGGGTTAAGATGTAATGTAGAAATATACATGATTTTATATGCGCAGAGGCCTGATACGTCAAATGCGAAGAATAAATGTAATAATAATTGAACTGTGTTCATAGCGACATATATAAATATAACTTAATACATGGCGATATATATAAATATGGAATTTTGTACATAGCGGCATATATAACTGTATATATATATATATATATATATATATATAT
>CABFPE010000010.1:325529-337015 GCA_900660155.1 Hofstenia miamia | reverse complement strand
GTGGAGCGCAATAAAGAAAGAATTGTATGCAATTCCCAACAGCTTTATTGAAAGAATTTTTGCTTTAATCCGTGATCGCCTTGAAGCTGTTATTCGCTCAAAAAGACACCCTACAAAATATTAGAAGAGAGAATTTTGTTGCTAAGTGCGTACATTGCATCAATTATTAAATCATGTACCTTATTTTGATATTACTTTTTTCGGATTTGCTCATTTGTTAAAATTTTTTCGGGTGGCCGAATACATTTTTCCAATACAAGTTCTTTAATTTCGATTAAAAATTAATCGTCCATTGTTATTCTACATATTTTATAGTATTAGACATACAGATTTTCCTTTATTAATCAAAGTAACACTTAGTTATAATCTTAAACACACGCTATCCAATGAATGTTTATTATTTATTCAAAATAGCAAGGTGGTCGAATACATATTTCCAGTACTGTATATATATTAGGTCTACCGGAAAGTTCAGCAAGTTTTTGGAATAAAAAAATTGTTATTGCGGTCAATAAACATTATTAAATCATATAATTACATTATTATAAATGACCATTTTAAAAAAATGCATTATCTTTGCTGCGAAAAACCAATTTTACCTCTCAATTGTGTAAGAACTAAAACAAGGGCTAATCACAGGAAACTCAGTTTGGGGAACATGGTAGATACTATAGAATTTTTCAGCCAGTCTAGTTTTGCAATTTCCTCATAGCAGCATTTGGCCTGGCATTATCATTATGCAGTATGATGTCTTGCCTATTTAACATCTCCGGGCTCAATTTTTTTGCTGACAGTACTTCTCAGAATTGAGCATTTCGCTTACAATGTGTTGGACCTTGAATAATATATTTGTATTTTTTATTCCAAACATGGAGAGAACTTTCCTGTAAGCCTAACATATATATATCACTGTTCAAAAGAACGTTAAAATCTGCATTTCATTTCCATTTCAATTAATAGGATATTCTATATTCTATATTCAATGGACAACATTGATAGGTCTTTTCTTTGAATGCAATGCACAATAATATACCCATCATGCCAAAATGACTAAGCAGGATGAAATATTATTTTCTAAAATTGTTTGAAATTCTCTTTGAAAGTTTTTGTTGTGCATCATGTAGAATAGGGGATTCAGTAAGGACGATAAATTCACTAACTGTATTGTAATCCAGTACGTCATTGAGTTGAGACTCATGCTCCAGCCAAAATTCAATTTATGACTTACTACAAAAATGATCGTGTAAAATGCCACTGGATAAGAGCAGATTATGAATTCAGCGATGATGATCAACGATATCAGAGATGTACGTCTCTGCACCTTGAGATTCGGAAGTGGTGCATTACTCTTGTAGAAAAAAAACTTCCATATAATTGCCGAATATAGTGTGAGAATGCTGAGCGTTAAAAATGATAAGAAGATAACGAAGGAATTCAACTCATCTGCATCGGGATATTCGACAAAACATTGGCCCCTTTCAAAATTTCCCGAAACTCCTTTAAATGAATAACCAAATATTGCCGCCAAATAACAACCCATTAGGAGAAATCTCAGCGTCATCTTAGAATTAGTAAACTTCGAATATTTGAACGGAAACAAAACTGCAACAAATCTAAATACAGCTTCAAAATTTGTCTATCCTTGCTGACTGGCCTGGCCAATCTCCAGACCTTAACATTATCGAAAATATGTGGAAAGAGTTCAAATTTCGAATTGGACAACATACTCTTCACACTGAAGACGAGCCGTGGAGCGCAATAAAGAAAGAATTGTATGCAATTCCCAACAGCTTTATTGAAAGAATTTTTGCTTTAATCCGTGATCGCCTTGAAGCTGTTATTCGCTCAAAAAGACACCCTACAAAATATTAGAAGAGAGAATTTTGTTGCTAAGTGCGTACATTGCATCAATTATTAAATCATGTACCTTATTTTGATATTACTTTTTTCGGATTTGCTCATTTGTTAAAATTTTTTCGGGTGGCCGAATACATTTTTCCAATACAAGTTCTTTAATTTCGATTAAAAATTAATCGTCCATTGTTATTCTACATATTTTATAGTATTAGACATACAGATTTTCCTTTATTAATCAAAGTAACACTTAGTTATAATCTTAAACACACGCTATCCAATGAATGTTTATTATTTATTCAAAATAGCAAGGTGGTCGAATACATATTTCCAGTACTGTATATATATTAGGTCTACCGGAAAGTTCAGCAAGTTTTTGGAATAAAAAAATTGTTATTGCGGTCAATAAACATTATTAAATCATATAATTACATTATTATAAATGACCATTTTAAAAAAATGCATTATCTTTGCTGCGAAAAACCAATTTTACCTCTCAATTGTGTAAGAACTAAAACAAGGGCTAATCACAGGAAACTCAGTTTGGGGAACATGGTAGATACTATAGAATTTTTCAGCCAGTCTAGTTTTGCAATTTCCTCATAGCAGCATTTGGCCTGGCATTATCATTATGCAGTATGATGTCTTGCCTATTTAACATCTCCGGGCTCAATTTTTTTGCTGACAGTACTTCTCAGAATTGAGCATTTCGCTTACAATGTGTTGGACCTTGAATAATATATTTGTATTTTTTATTCCAAACATGGAGAGAACTTTCCTGTAAGCCTAACATATATATATCACTGTTCAAAAGAACGTTAAAATCTGCATTTCATTTCCATTTCAATTAATAGGATATTCTATATTCTATATTCAATGGACAACATTGATAGGTCTTTTCTTTGAATGCAATGCACAATAATATACCCATCATGCCAAAATGACTAAGCAGGATGAAATATTATTTTCTAAAATTGTTTGAAATTCTCTTTGAAAGTTTTTGTTGTGCATCATGTAGAATAGGGGATTCAGTAAGGACGATAAATTCACTAACTGTATTGTAATCCAGTACGTCATTGAGTTGAGACTCATGCTCCAGCCAAAATTCAATTTATGACTTACTACAAAAATGATCGTGTAAAATGCCACTGGATAAGAGCAGATTATGAATTCAGCGATGATGATCAACGATATCAGAGATGTACGTCTCTGCACCTTGATATTCGGAAGTGGTGCATTACTCTTGTAGAAAAAAAACTATAATTGCCGAATATAGTGTGAGAATGCTGAGCGTTAAAAATGATAAGAAGATAACGAAGGAATTCAACTCATCTGCATCGGGATATTCGACAAAACATTGGCCCCTTTCAAAATTTCCCGAAACTCCTTTAAATGAATAACCAAATANATATATATATATATATATATATATATATATCAGGCTTATCGTGAACGTGGAATGGGACAAACAAAGCTGTGCCACTAGAGCCATGGGAGCAGTCGTGGGACAAAATTTTGCTGAAATGTCCTTTCTCAATGTATGTTTATACATGATTGACTGGAAAAAACATGCAGTGTTTTAAATACTTTTGAAACGGTGTTTTAAACACTTGCTTTTTTGTTGTTTTTCAGCATTTTTTTATCAAATGGTCTTATCAGCCTAAAACAATATTTTGAGAAATTTACATGTATAATGTATATGCTTCTTATCTTTAAAAATTAAGAAATTGTGGTATGAATTAAATATTGGTATCTAACAGGGTTGGGAGGGGAATGAGACAGAAAAAGCTATCCCACAAAAAGCCTGATATATATATATATATATATATATATATATAATATATATAGGGCTCCGCAAAAAAAAACTTCGCATTCGTATTGATTTATTATATCAGCAGACAAGAAGCATAGCATGCTTTGTCCCTCGCAATTATTTAAGTCATAGATATTTACTTATGAGTAGTTTAAATCTGAAGTTCACAGACAGCCATTTGAATTTAAATTCAACGTAAACCATTCTGTCTTATTATTACCAATCAAATTATTCTGTCTTTACATCGATATCATGGCTGCAGCAGATTTCAAGCAAGATCAAATATATTTTTTTATTGACACCTTGCAAGCAAAAGGGTTTTCATGCGCACAAATACGTGCGTTATTTGGTCAGCGTTGGGGTGAGCATAATGTCATAAGCATTCGTCAGATACAGCAAATTGCCAACGAATTTTCCGAAGGAGAAAGAGTATCACATAAAAGAAAATCAGGGTCTGGAAGACCACGCACGAGCACTTCTCCCGAAAATGTTGAACTGATTCACGAGTTAATTGAAGAAATCAATCGCTTATCATACAGTGATTTGATCCGATTAACTGGAATTGATTGGGATGCTGTGAACCGAATTTTGATCAGAGATGTGCAAAAGAAGTCCGTATGTTGCAAATGGATGCCACATGAATTAACAGAACAAAATAAAGAAACAAGAGTTGAATGCTGTCAAACAATGTTAAAAAGATATTCGAGAAGAAGATCAAGAGAAAATATTATTTTTATTGACCAAAAGCGGGTTTACTTCAGGGACATTCCAGCTAAAGAGAACAACCGAGCCTGGGTTGACAGTGCAGGACCTGCTGTTGCGAGAAGAACAATTTAAGAGAGTAAAGTATTGGTAATACTGGCATCAAATTACTCCAAATCTATGCATTACCTTGAGGTATTGCATGACGGAGCTCGAAGTTACCTTGATTTCAGAGAAAACATGACAACTGAATTTGAAAACGTGCTACCTCGATGGGTGATGGTTATTCAACACGACAACGCTTGACCTCATGTTGCTCGAAGTGTTACTGACTGGTTTGAAGGCCAACATATATCTTTGCTGAAGCAGCCTCCATACTCACCGGACACAAATTTGATGGACAGGTTCTTATTTAGAAACTATGAAGTGTTCAGAAGAGGACATAACTTTGAGAATTCAAATAAAGTTCACGAAAATGTTTCTGAATATATGAATGCCATGACGACCAACAATCTTCTCAAAGAACATGAAAACTTGCGTCTTCATTTGCAAAGAGTCATTGATGCTAATAGAAATTACGTTCAATAGTCACTATATCATTTTGTTTTGTAGTTACTAACATTTTTTGTCATTAATTACAATATCATTGATGTTCATATAAAAAACGAAGTTTTTTTGTATATATATATATATATATATATATATATATATATATATATATACATATATATATATACATGCATTTATTGTGCCTGTAATATTACTTAGGATCTTTCTAATGGCAAAATTTTTCGACGGCTTCATATTTTTATGTACCCCTTGTAGTAACTAGAAGCTGTTTTAAATTTAATTCATTTTTTAAAAAATATTCATTAAAAAATTGTTATTTACTATTATTAATTACTACATAACAATTTCTGGTTGAAAAAAAAATTTTGTGTACAAAGCGGGTCTATTCTTATAAAAAGCATTAAAGGATCTATAATAATCGGGGTGTACACAAGGGATCTATTTAATCTGAAAAAGGTACAAAGCGGATCGCATAAGTATATATCTATATACATATATACATGTATATAAAGAGTATCCTTTGAATTGTTTGCAGCTTTCTTGAAAAATTTAAACTACGATTTTGCCGTATAATAACAACAGTTTCAACTGATTCCTTATTACAACCAATAATAGGTAGTCCTCGATTCTGATTCTTTTCCAGCTGACAATTAGAAGACTTTGGCAACGCATCAAACACTAGACAAGCATGATGCATTAATGAGCGAATATTGGCACAGTATATTTTGAGTAACTAAGCTGCAGCGCGGACATTCTTGAGTGTTTTTAACATATGGTATAGTTGAGAGTATTTCCTCACTATATGTATATACATGTATACAGTGTAGTACAAACCCAAACACCTATAATAATAAAATTAAGAAAACCACATAGGGTTTAAACGAAATTAACTTTTTTTGATTTTTTTCATCCTTTGTGCAGAAATATTTTATCAACATTTGTTTGTTATAAATACAAATAAAGGAAACTTATATGTTAATGTATACATACACACTTAAGCAAAATATGTCTAAGCATATTAAACAAGGGTGCTACAAGAAGTTGCATAAACAAACTAAAACAAAATGACTGAATTATTATCGCTTGTACGCTAAGTTTCCGATATATCGTAATTTGGATCCAGGCAAAACCATTGACAAGCACTGGATGCAAACTGACTGCACTGAATAGATATTTCAATTAATGAAAAAGAACAATTTGAAATTTAAAAATGTCATTATCAATAAAAACAGAGTGAAATTGGAATTATATAAGTATGTATCGCTAAAAGTTTTAAATTAGATTTAGATTTCATCCCTGCATAAATCAAGGGCTGCAGCGTTTGTTTAAGTGGAAGACAGTTCATAGTGCTGACCAGAAGCACTAACAGTAAGTCATATCATGTCTACAGTCCCATCAATAGTATACTCATGCTCACTGAGTTATATAAACAATGTCTTAATATGAAATATATTACGAAACAAGTTAAGAAACAATGTTTGACAATTTGCAGGTTAGTACATGTTTAGTTACATGTTCAAAATTCTATCCAAATGTCTTTATCCATTAATGGAATATTGTGTACCCTGGTAGCAAATGAGGTTTATAACTAAACATTAGAACACAAACGCATTAATTACACAAAATGTTTAAAACTATTGACTTTAAAATTTTGCATATTTTTACAAGTCGAAAGTTCGTAGGCATGTTCAAAATTTCAAGCATCTAGAACTTATACAGTGCGGTTGGCATAATAGAAATGTTTGCCTATTATCTAGTTGCTCGCTGTTACAAGCATTTATAATCGCTAATAAAAGTTTTTCTCTAAAAGCAGGCTTTTATATTAGCAATAAATGGTTGCTATAACGCGTACTGTACTATAGTTCAGGAGATATTTTGTATACCCCGGTACCTTATTGGTAATTTCATATTAGTATATTTGCCAAAGAAGTGCCCTTAACTACGAAAAGAAATTTAATTGATATTTGTCAGAACGCTAGAGATTCTCATTCCTCCCACATCTACAAATCAATGACGTCAAACAGCTTAAACCCAGGTGCTAGAAGTTCGAAAAAAATTTTATATTGAGAGAGTTTAATGAATTAAGCATTAATCAGCGTTGGTTTATATTTAGGATTTCTTGAAAGAACCTATGTGTGAATTCTCCAAACCTAGTGCCGACAGCGCCGCAAACATGGCATGTTTCAATGGGTCTAAATGGATTGTTGCACTACATTACATATTGATAAAAATCGCAATTCTTGTAAAAATTGAAATTTTAAAGAAAACTAGTCAATTCTTTCAAGTTCTCATTACTTCCAATTTAATAAATATATTCAAAATCTGAATATGAGGCCCCCACCTTTCTCCAATTCCATGTGTTAAATTTTCAGTTCACTGTATTAATGCATACTAGATATTTTTTATTACTTAATGTCTTCTACATATACACATGTAGGGTAGCTTGCATAAAATTTGGGTCCTCCAAATTTGTTTAAAATTGTTTATTAAAATATTTTTTCTATTTTTTATGGCCCAATTTTTGCTATATTTATTAAATTACTTTACAATTTTGGTATTCTGGGACCTCAAAATGCCCCAAATTCTAAACTTGGGGCCATAAATTTGCTTAAAATTCATTCACTTCTATTTTTGCAGACTATTATTTTTGAAACTTTGGAGACTCGGTGCATCCGCATCCCCTCAATAACACCATTGGTTAACAGTATATAATAGTGTTTATTCTTACAAATACAGTACAAAATTTGTTGAAATTGACATCATACATGTTTGTCCATAGAAGCATATTACTCATAAACAGAATTATTCAATTTTCAAATTACATATTTACTTGCTCGTAAAAATATTGAATTAGTAAAGATAAGTTAATTTTGATAATATTGTATGTATGCATGTACATGTATATATAAAAAAATATTATTCCTACCTATCCAAAGCAATTATTAGAATGTGATAAAGCGAGCAAGTGATCAATAACCAAATTATTTGCCCACTGTAGATTAGCGAACAATAAATTTTACCAAGTAGACCCACAATCTGGATCCTACTTTGAATAATGATGGTGCGGACCAAAAAACTCAGTGCTGTTGCTAAATCAACTACTGCCAAGCTCACAAATATCGAGCTCGAAAAGTTGGACTTTATTTCAGTGCTAGTGAAATACGTTAAAATGGCGACTGCATTCAATATGCATGCTAAACTGTTGATGATTATTACAGTAAGAAATTGCCATAATGTATCTGTGTAGAGGTAAAAGACGATTGAGCTTGTGGACGTCGTGTTCATCGTAGAATTTTCAATTAAATCATGTTTCCCTTTGTTATAATTACAGCTAACCAATCGAATGCAACATTTTGGTTTAAATCGAAAACGCAGCCGAAATTCAATAATATATTTACATAAGTTAAGATGAAATTTCGACTTAATAATTTTTTATTGCATAGTTGTTGTAATACATTTATAACAATATACGGAAAAATTATCAATATCTGAGTTTCAAAAATGAAACTTGAAGGCTTCGAGGTTTCTTGATAATTATGTCTCAATCTTAAATGGGTGTTAGATAAGATAATAGTATTCCATATTTGCAGTAGGAGTGGGGATTTCTGTAGGGATTTGTGGAACAAGAATTCTTGTAGTCAGCCTCAATAACCAGTAATGACTGTATAAGAATAGGTTAAAAATGCCAAGGCTAATTGTCTCAATGGTAAGCGCCGCCTTGCATAATTGAAATATAACTTTTGAGAAAGACATGGATTGATTTGGTTTTAACAGTCATAGCACAGTCCAAAATTGGAGTGCGATTTTTGAGAATTCATTGAATTTTTTTCGAAATAATTGATTTTTTGACAATTTTTCAAAACTTCTAAGAATTTTTACAAGTTTGTAGAATATATATATATATATATATTTTTTTCTAAAGTGATATAATTATGCTGTGAACAAATATCATATGTATAATCATTTACAATATTTCATTTCATAAATCATCATTAAATTGGAAAATTTCAATAGTCAATCATCACAGACAAGGTAATTGTTTAAGATAATCTTCAGCTATAGTTTGACAACTTTTGATGTTTCTATTGGCGTTGCAATTGTGTCCTCGGCAACAGTAGTATTTTGGTCTTTTTTCTGGTTTAGGTACTTCTGCGCTTTCAGAATTGTTGCAGTGCTTTGGTTGTTCAGTCCACAGGAGACCTAGCGATGATTGCACGCGCTGTGCAACGCGCCAGCACTATACCCAACCGAGTCATAATCTCCTTCTGTGCAGCTTCCGTTGACTGCTTGGTCTNTATTATGCTTTGTAATGTACTCCAAAGATATTTATTTGTAAATTAGTTGACAGAGTTTACTCTTATGGGTAAAAGTTTTTGCCTCTCAATTACTGTGTATGGTGTTTGTGAATGGTGACATTACAGTGCATTGGCATCGCAGCAGGCCAATTTTACCAGGCAAATTTCTTGCTGTTATATTTTGCAACAACATATTAGTTTTCCAAATGCCGTTATTTTGTTTTTCAACACAGTAATGTAGACGTAATTTCAGATTTGACTATAATTCATGCATACTATATTCACATATATTTTATCTTTTCTATGCATTCACAATGCTAAAACTTCAGAAACATTGCCAAGCTAGAACATTACATTTTAAATAATTTGGAATGCGTTTGTGCATGCTAAGTCATTATATATTTTAATTAAGAAATGTGATATTTAGATTTTATGTTTTTGCGATTTTGAATATTGACGTTTTTGAATTTTCGAGTGCCGCATTTTGCTTTAAGAATGCAAAAGAAGTTCATCCCACATCCCAATTAACTATAAATATTAAATCAAAGTCGATTTGACTGTTGAAATTAAGTTAATCAAGAATTATGAGTTTTTAAATTATTACGATGGTAAGAGTGTGCTATATATATATTAATGTTTTGGAACCATGTCCAGACCCGATGGAATGCTTTCTTCACAAAACAAGTGTAGCAGGAAACTAGACAAGCTCATACAGTGTGATGAGGACAAAACGTCGCCTTGATTTATGAGCCTGCAATTGCAAGGGTGCTCATTATTGCTAGACAGTTCTGTGCAACATAGCTTACCACCAACGAGATGCATGGTTTATTAGTCAGTCTTAATAATGGCAGCATACGATTAGGTGAGACAAGTAGTTGTTATATTTAGGTCCTGTAAATTGAATATATTTCTCATTTCAATTTGAGTTGCATGAGATGATGTTATTGGAGTCAATGATTTACAAAGAATCAGTAAATCATTTATGACATCTAAAAAATTATTTTAGCATAAAATCACAAAATTTATATATAACTATGGTGAGAACATTGATGTTCAAAACTTTATTATAATTTTATGGGTGTTAATTTATATTAAAATACACAAAAAATCTTCAGTGTCTACAAAATATATATATATATATATACACCAAGTCATATTAATTGCAACACTTGCTAAATATGTGTAAATACGCATATAGTAGATACACACACATACTCCACACACGCATTACAATATTAATTGTATACTACTTTGCTACTTTGCTTATGAATTAATATTTAATCAATAGCATCTGTCTACAGCTGATATAAATTTATTATTTACATTTTAGATTAGCATTATTTGCATGGCGGACGCACCAGAGAACTTACGCAATCTAATCATTCATCACTATAATGGAGGAAACGGTGTGTGAAATATTGGCAGAATGTTGAATATGTGTCCCTAAACTGTTTCTCGAATAATTCAACGTCGCCGTGCTACGGGTGTCACATCAACACGTCGTAGGGGCCACTGTGGTCGTCCTCGAATGCTTTCGGTTCAAACGCAAAGACAGGTTGCAAGAGTGTCTGTCAACAATCCACGAACCACAGCATCAGAAATACGAGCAGAAGTTGGGGGAGCTGCACTACATACAAGTCTCAGCACCTTGTGTGATCTGGTAGAATAGCTCGCCGTCCAGTGGCATCACCTCTTCTCACTGCTGCTCGGAAGCGTACTCGGCTGCAATGGGCTGGTGATCACCTTAAATGGAGCACGCACAATGGGCTTCTGTAGTGTTCTCCGATGAAACAGCTGTGCAAATAACAGGTCCGCGCTCTCAGTACGTTCGCAGAGGTTCGGGTTCTCCTATATGTGATGCTCATGTTAGCCATCCTCGGCAATTCACGAAGAAGGTGATGTTCTGGGGGTGTATAACAGCGACTGGGCCAGGACCCTTGGTGCCTATCGAAGGCACTATGACAGGCGAAAAGTACAGAAACGTCATTCAACAACATTTATTGTCATTTGCACATCATTTTAATGCGACCAACAATTGGATTTGTCAGCACGATAATGCTCCATCCCATACGGCGCAAGTTGTGACACAACTCTTGGAACAACATGATGTCGCTGTACTGGAGTGGCCACCGTACAGCCCGGATATGAATCCGATAGAAAGCGTATAGTCCGTTTGAAAAGGAAGATGTTGCTACAAAGGACTACAACGCGTGAGGACATCATCGATCGAGCCAATCAAATCTGGACAACAG
>CABFPE010000010.1:284891-317925 GCA_900660155.1 Hofstenia miamia | reverse complement strand
GTCAAGTCCAATACAGAATAAAAATGTTTTGAGCACAAATAACACGGTTTTTCCTATTTGTCTACACATGTAGACATGTGGCCGGAATATGCTGGTACAAATATGTGGCCGGATGAGGGTTAAACAAATGTATAATAGAGATTATTGATTTGCTTATGGCTAACATAGATATTAGTCTTAAAGATTACTCATTTCCTAAAAAACTGCTTGGATGTTCTTACGGAAGCTTTTTGGAGCATAAAAAATTTGACAAAGAAAACTAAAAAATGAACTTAAATCATTATATCACAATAAACAATTTAATCTTCCTCCTATACAATTGTTGCAGTTCATCGTTGATCATAATTTATATAACATTTTGAGTGAGATTTATAAACTGATAATTCTATTTCTTACAGTTTCTGTAACTTCAGTCAGTGGAGAACGATCTTTTTCAACCTTGAAAAGTTTGCTTGTAATTCAATATCACAGAAAAAATTATCTCAATTGGCTCTCATTTCAATTGAAAAAGATGCATGTGTTGATTACGAAGATGTAATAAATCACTTTGCACATCAAAAATAGAAGGATCGCGTTGCTTTATAAAAAAGTTTAGAAATTTCAACAAAAAACTTGCTTAATGAAATTGTTTAGTAAAATTTTAACTATCTAAAATTATATGAAAAGTTTTCAAATCCCCAGTATGTTTTTCGTCGACGGACCATCACTATATATATATATATATATATATATATATATAACTTTGAGATTGTAAGTTCTTATTGCAATATTAATCGTATAAATTTATCTATTAAATATTCTTCAGTAGTCGAGGTATCCTCAAATGTAATTCCTTCAAGCAATTACCTTAAGAGTAAATCAACGAATGACAAAGACAATCCAAATTCAGTTCCTTGAGGAATAATGGCATTTAAATTTCCTCACTTCTAAACAGAACAGCGACACGCATAGGGCTTGGAGCTTTCTTAGCTATTCGATTAAATTGGAACAACTAAGTTAGGCAGATTAAATCGTGTAGTTAAGGCATTCATCAATCAATTATTTGTTTTTAAGTCAACATTCCAAAAGTTAAAAGCAATATTTAAATTATCTAAAAAGTTTTCTAACATTGGGCACTTGATGGCGTCAAAAATACTAAACTTTCTAAGTTGATAGTGCTATTAACATGAGAAATATTTTTTGCAATATTCAGTTTTAATATAATTCGATCCAGTTTTGAATGGGAGGGATGAAATCAAGGCTGCTCAAAATTACAGCATGATCCAGTTGTTATCTAATACAACTTCAATAAATAAAATTTACTTTTCTGAAAATAATCACCGCAAATTTTAAGTTTAAATGTCAGTTTTCAAAAAGTAAAGCTTTAAAAGAAAATTATAATAAAAACGCATAAACATTGAGATGAATGATTTTGCAAATATGCATTCAAAATAAGCACTTACGAAAGAATGTCAAATTCCTTGAAGAAGTGAGAAACACCTTCAGGCATACCCATTTTCAATTCCTTAACAGCTACGGTAATTTTATCTAAGTAAAGACCTTGATAAACTACTGAGAACTTTCCTTGGCCGATGACTTTTTTAAGTATAATGTCTTCCAGAAACATTATTTTCTGCTTTGACACTAAACACACAAAATTGTTTGTTGTTGTACAACATATTCATGCGAGGCATGGGCTCCACAAATTTAATTTAATATATTTGAACTACCTTTTATGTATATTAACACTGTGCTTTGCACAGCATAAAACTACACAGACTCTTAATTAATATTGATATTATTGTTTTTCCAATACATTTGCTATTTTTCTAGTATTTTCCTTTTGTTTTTGGTAATATACTGCGGGACAATTTAAGGAAAATTTGGGATGCAGGCAGGACCGATCTTCGAGAAAGTACATGACTGCAAGCCGGCAAAATTTTACATAGCTCTCCAAAAATACATTTTCTGATTATGTAAGCTTGCGTCCTCCTCAAACCTCAAAAGAAATGAGAACCTACTTCAACATTCGCCTAGAAGCTGGTACTCAAATGATTGAATGCATTTCGCCAGATTTAGCCAAAATTTAGTTCAAGCATATCAAAAATACGAAACAATTTCATTGATCCTGGATGAGTCAATTCCACATAAAATAAGTCTCATTGTATATTTTGAAATTATTTTAATATTTGCCGATTCGTTACTATAGAGTTTTGTGTTAAAGCATTTCGTAACTTTCACAGGTCAATACGTTTTTTACGGATAAATGTAACCGCCCATAACCGAACTTTTTTGAACATCTGTAACTGGCGTGGAATTTTAAGCTGCAAAACCAATTTCTTAAAATAAAAAATTTAAAAAGATTAACAAATATATAAAAGTGTTTTAGACAAAATATGAGGAAAGGGTTTTTCAAATAATTATAAGTTCTTTAACATGATCCGGGTCAAAAGAAGTGTGCTTGTTTGTCATGGTGTTGCCTACATCGCACATTTATACAGGGCTAATATCCTGATACCATACCTGTGCTCAAAATGTTTACCAAGTTTGCACTGAGAGCATGTCGTAAACCACCAATCCAATAATATCATTATTTTTCTCTTCCATATATCGCTTTTCTTACCTTTTTTCTACACATAAATTGTACTCATAAAAATAAATGATTTTCTTTTCTTGAATTCTAATATTTACTATGCTATTTACAATATCCAATCAGTCCTTTTCATTACAGTATTAAAAACACCGCACGCCTTAAACCAACAAACAAAGCATGCATCTACCAAGCGCCACCTAATAGCTCTTCTTCAATATCTTTCTTGAATAAAACATGATTCATGATAAACACACGCGTAGATTGGTAAATTTACTAAAATAAATGTCAAATAACCAGAAATGAAAGTTCTTCAAGATAGTCTTTGAAAAAGATTAGTTGTTGGTTTCGCTCCTGACTACTTCAACATTAGTAATAGAGAAAATTAAAATTTTTTTATAAATTGGAATTTTCTTGAAAAAGTTGGGTCAATGTAGCATAATTCTCAAATTTCATAATAGTCCTAAAGAAAATTACTTGAAAATCGGGAAAAACGGTCCAACCTTTATAAAAAACATGAGCAGTTTAAGGTTTAATTACTTACAAATAGTGAGCATTGGAGAGCTTTCCAACCAATGGCATTCACAGTCTGGTGATTGTGGATACTCCAGTCTGTATCCAATTATTTCTGAATTAAACCGCAGATAATCGATTAGTTCAGTAATTGATGCTTTTGGAGATCCAGTGCCAACCCAATATTCAAAATTATTTGTGAGTTCATTTACGCCAGAACATATTTTTATGTGCCTAGCAACCACTTTTTCGCCACTAAAATCTAAGATATATATATATATATATATACCCATCATATTAATTGCAACACTTGCTAAATGTGTGTAAATACGCATATAGTAGATACACACACATACTCCACACACGCATTACAATATTAATTGTATACTACTTTGCTACTTTGCTTATGAATTAATATTTAACCAATAGGATCTGTCTACAGCTGATATAAATTCATTATTTACATTTTAGATTAGCATTATTTGCATGGCGGACACACCAGAGAACTTACGCAATCTAATCATTCATCACTATAATGGAGGAAACGGTGTGCGAAATATTGGCAGAATGTTGAATATGTGTCCCTCAACTGTTTCTCGAATAATTCAACGTCACCGTGCTACGGGTGTCACATCAACACGTCGTAGGGGCCACTGTGGTCGTCCTCGAATGCTTTCGGTTCAAACGCAAAGACAGGTTGCAAAAGTGTCTGTCATCAATCCACGAGCCACAGCATCAGAAATACGAGCAGAAGTTGGGGGAGCTGCACTACATACAAGTCTCAGCACCTTGTGTGNCAATCTAATCATTCATCACTATAATGGAGGAAGCGGTGTGCGAAATATTGGCAGAATGTTGAATATGTGTCCCTCAACTATTTCTTGAATATATCAACGTCACCGTGTCACATCAACACGTCGTAGGGGCCACTGTGGTCGCCCTCGAATGCTGTTTGTTCAAACGCAAAGACAGGTTGCAAGAGTGTCTGTCATCAATCCACGAGCCACAGCATCAGAAATACGAGCAGAAGTTGGAGGAGCTGCAGCACAATTCGTCGCAACCTTGTCCGATCTGGTAGAATAGCTCGCCGTCCAGTGGCATCACCTCTTCTCACTGCTGCTCAGAAGCGTACTCGGCAGCAATGGGCTCGTGATCACCTTCAATGGAGCGACGCACAATGGGCTTCTGTAGTGTTCTCCGATGAAACAGCTGTGCAAATAACCGGTCCGCGCTCTAAGTATGTTCGCAGAGGTTCAGGTTCTCGTATACATGATGTTCATGTTAGACATCCTCGGCAATTCACGAAGAAGGTGATGTTCTGGGGGTGTATAACAGCGACTGGGCCAGGACCCTTGGTGGCTATTGAAGGCACTATGACAGGCGAAAAGTACAGAAACGTCATTCAACAACATTTATTGCCATTTGCACATCATTTTAATGCGACCAACAATTGGATTTATCAGCACGATAATGCTCCATGCCATACGGCGCAAGTTGTAACACAACTCTTGGAACAACATGATGTCGCTGTACTGGAGTGGCCACCGTACAGCCCAGATATGAATTTGATGGAAAGCGTATGATCCATTTTGAAAAGGAAGATGTTGCTACAAAGGACTGCAACGCGTGAGGACGTCATCAATCGAGCCAACCAAATCTGGACAACAGATAATGATATTGCTGTTGCTTGTGTCCATACGGTGGCAAGTATGAAGCGGCATGTTGAAGTAATACGCAATTCATGTGGCGGCCACACAGGCTACTGACACTGTATTTCTATGTTTCTAATTGTTGTTGCAATAAAAGTTTTTTGGAGTTTTTTTGAGTTTAGTGAAAAATGACAACTGTTGCAATTAATATGACTGGGTGTGTATTTGACAGTTTTGTCAAAATTTTTAAAATGGGAATTTGCGTGGTAAATATTCCTGTCGTAAAGTTTGGGACTTGTGATGTGGATTTGTAGGAATCCCTATTGTGTGGCGTAAGTTGTGGGTCAAAAAATGTAACCCCACAACAATCCTGGGAATGATTGAATGCTTTCTTGGTATATAATGGATAATTAATTGAATTTCGGATATCATAAGCAGGCTTACGGTGAAGATTTGATATTTTAAATTTTGGGAAGATTTTGAAAACAATTGATCAAAGCTATTTTTGAAATTTTTCACTGTGGTATTTAAGATACTCAGGGTATGTCACAAGATTTTATGAAGAAAATAATGTTTAGCTAAAAATTATGTGAAGAATTGCGACTTAGTCAATAGTAGTGCTACATGTAGTAAAAAGTTATTTTCAAAATTATCAATTCACAAGTGAGATCATTTTTCCAAAATTCAATATAAATATTTTCTTCACTAATGAATTTGAGATCTTAGAGATGAGCATTACAATTTTTACAGAATAATGGTGGAATGGAATCTATCAAAAACATTCAAAAAGATTGAAAGCAGCAATATTATTGGGCAACGTCACTTTCAGGCACGATATAATTAGCTATCACAATTTCGTCTTTATCACCCTGCCTTGCTGATAAATGGTTCGTCATACTGCACTAAAATTGATTTTACACTTAATCAAAAAGGGATAATTGGTTAATTTACAAAAAAGGGAATCAATAAATAAATCAGTTTATTATTGCTCTTTGTTTCTTATTTTTTGCTTTTTTCTTACTGATTATGCCACATCCCCCCATCAGCATAGCTAAATAAGGGTATTCCTCTTGTTTAGTGAGCTTCATTACGACTTCCTTTTCAGTGGTTACTATCTTTGTGAATGAATTGCGGATCTTTTAGAGAATTGGATATGGTGCATATGCTGCGCAATTTGTTGTTTTTTGTTGAATTCATTGTAATGTTTTTTGTATAGTTGCAGTCCTTTTATTTCATATGTAGAACATAACGATTTAGAGATTGATGATTCATCATAGAATGTGCTTATGTTGTCTCTTAGCTCTTGTGTTGTTACGTCATCTGGGTTGTTTTTTTCTAACCTTATCATAGCGATTACCTCTAGTCTTCACATGACGTCGTAGTATTTATAGGTTTTGTTCCACAATTCGCCCTAGATAATATCATTGATTCCAGACAATAGTATTACAGTTTTTGTGGGTCTTTTTTCTATTTCATCTTTGACCTTTCTGATTTGACTGTGAAAGGGTTCTCCTTCGTCATATAAGCTGAAGGGTGTGACTACTCCTTCTATGAATACCCTTTCTTATCATTTTTAACCAGTATTTGCTTAGATTTTTTGTATCTTTTATTGTTTACTTTTTGAGAGCCTTTTCTTTCATGTTGATGAATGTGTTCTCTTCATGCCAAGGCACTTTGACTACTTTTTTGTTTTTGAGTCTCTAAATTGGCAATAGAATTGCTATTAATATCTTTGGGGGTGATGTGCACCATAGCATTGTTGTCAGCATTTGTTTTTCAATGTTTTCTTATGTTCCTTGCATGTCAACTGTGGTTGCCAGTCTGAATGTTGCTGGGTAATTGTTTTTGGTTTTCCGGATGATTTCCCAGAAAGAGTTGGTGAGTCCATGTGTTGCCTCTGGTGGAATTGTTATCTTGAATGCTATGCAATCTATGTCGACTGTGATCTGGTTTTTTGGTTGTAACATTTGTTTGTCTCATTTCTGTTCTTGTGAACACTTCTGTGCATACTAATTTAATCATAGATTTAGTTTCTTTCACATAGACTTCTCCATAGATTCTCTTTACTATGTTGTCTTTGCATTCTGGCTTTATTGTTATTTCTATCAGTTGGTGCTTGTCATCAGTGTCTATCTATGACATTTCACTGGGCTTTGACTGCCCCATTTTTCCAAGTTGATGTTATCTATTTCTCATTGGGTGTTCAGTGTGAGCATGATGTTGGTTGACTGTTGCAACTTATTTTCTTTGAGCATCTCTTCTTGTAATTTGCTGATTATCTCAATTACTTCTATGGGGCATCTCTTCCCATATCTGATCATCATTTCTGATGTTTTCATCATTTTCCTGTAAGTACACTTTGGGTAATCAGCTATACATTTCCATGTTTTTGTTTGATGATTTCATTAGCTTTAGTTTTCTTGATCTTTTTAATGATCTCTTTAGTTTTGGCTTCCTCTCTTCTTATCAAGTTTCATGTTGTCATTCAAAGCTACTGTTTGGTTGCTTTGAGCTTACTGTTGGAGGTTGCTGTCCACATATATTTTTTGGTGGCATCACTTAGGATGTCTATTTAACTGAGACAGATTCCTGTCTGCTTGCCAGAAATATTATACTTGGACTCCCTATTGGCTGTTCCCTTGTAATCAGGCAGGTGAAGTATTTTTTCATTTCCTACTTTCATCATTCTACTTTCACAGTCTTCAGATCTTGATGGCTGTTTCAAGTAGGATGTGGTTGATTCACTGATTTGTCTATGCAAAAAAGGAATTGTTGTAGGGAGTGATTTATCCACAGGTTGTTCAGATATATCCATTGTTGATCCATTGCTTATTTCCTCAATATCCTTGTGGTGACTGCAGCTATTCTTAGTACCACTGACCTTTAGTTGTCAAGGAGGACAGTTGTGGGGAAGTTTGTACTCTTTGCCCTTTAGTTGGCATTGAGTTTTGGGGTGTGTGGCATACTCCTTTGTGATTGCCATTCTCTGATCATGTGGGTTTCTCTCTCTTTTGTAGTTTTCTCTGACATCACATCCTTTAGTTGATGATTGGTCTTGGGAGTTTGTCCCTCTCCACTCTGCCTGCCCTTTAGTTGGCATCCAGATGTTCCTCTGACCTCACTTCCTTTATTTGATGATTAGTCTTGAGAGGTAGTCTTACATGCCATCTAGGGTTCTCCAATTGTTGTCTCCATCCACCTGCACTTTAGTTGGAACTTGTATTGAGTAGTTTGTTGTCTGATTCTCTTGCTTTTGGGTGGTGATTGCTTCTCTGAAGGTTCATTTTGAGATTTGTGTTCCTAAATTCAGTTAGTAGATGAGTTTCCCATATTTGGGATCATATTTAGATTTATTTTTTGCTGCCATTTGGGGGCATTATTCTCTTTTCAAATTTGGATTTGTTTATGTATACTTTGAATTCTTCATCAAATTCCTCTTTGCAAATGTTGTTGTCAAGTTTGTTCATATTATGGAAGTGTAAGGTTCTTCTGTTGTTTAATATATAATTGTTGTTTGGTAATACTTGTGTGATTGTGTATGGCCCTGCCCATTATCTTTTTAGTTTTCATACCTGGTTTATGTCTTGAGTTCTCATTAAGGTGTATGTGAAGACTCAATCTACCTTTCTATTTGGTTTTGCAATAGATTTTCTTTTTGAAATTTCTTTCTTGTCTTATTGCAGATTGCTTTGTGTTGTGCCACATAGCTTCATGAACACTTGTCATTTGATCTTTTAGTTTATTTATGTACTCATTGTCTGGTTTTTCTGAGTATGTGTGGTATTGCTTAGAGACTGGTGTGGTGGCTTCTCTTCAGTACATAGCTTTGTAAGGTGTTGTTCCTGTGGTTGAATGTACAGAGGTGTTATAGAAATATTCAACTATTTCTATTGCTTCTCACCAGTCTCTTCCTCCCACTCAAGAGGTAATTACTCTGATTAATTTTATCATTGTTCTATTTAATCTCTGTTTGCTTGTTGATGGTATGCTGTTGTTCTCTTGTTAATTACTTTGAGTAACTTCATAATTTCTTGATACAGCTTGCTTTCAAAATGTACACTGCAATCAGTTACTATTATCTCCATTTGTCTGAATTTTAATATCCACTTCTTTATAATTTTGTCCACTACTGCTATTGCTGTGGTAGTGTCCAACAGGATCATTTTGGCATACTTGGTGAAATTGTTGACCATTACTAGTATGTATTGGTATCCCTTGTCATCTTGTGATAGTTTTTCTAAATCAATGTGGACTATTTGGTTCAGACTTGTGGCAATACTTTTTTCCAGCTCTGCTGTTTGTCTGGTAAGTGACATTTGTTGTTGATCAAGCATGTTTTGCATTTATTAATGGTGTCTTCTACTGATATCATAATGAATTTTGTATTAAATGTCATTTCCATTTGCACTATTCCTGTGTGCCCTTTCTCATGTATTTTCCTTACTACATCTCTTCTAAAGTATTTGGGTATTGTGATTCTCAGTATTTTCCCTTCTACATAAAGTAGCCTGTTCTTATTTGTTTTCCATTTGTATTGCTGGAAGTAACTGTTTGCTATTTTCCTGAGTTGTCTTTTCTGGTCATGTATTTTTCCTGTTATTTCTGCCAGGACTGAGTCTGTTTGTTGTTTTTTTGATGATCTCCTTCTCTGTTATTTCTTCTTTTAGCAGTATCAGTAGTATCTGTTTGCCTTTTTTATCTGCATTAATTTGCAGTAGCTGTTTGTATTCATTTCATGGTAGGAACTGAAATTGTTTCTTCTCACCTTCTGTTACCTCTATGTCAAACTGGTATTCTGGTAACACTGTGTGGAAGTCAGCAGTTTTGTGAAGGTTGCCTTTTCTGTGTAAAATTTTAAATTTAAATTCATTTAGGTATTCTATTCAGCTGAATAATATGGAGGGCTTGTCACCTGAGAACTTTTTTAGCCAGGCCACCATTGTCAGTTCTTCCTCAGAAGGTATTTCCTATTAGGAAATATCTGAACTGCTTTATGCTTTCAACTAGTGGTCTTTGATGTAATCATTTTTAGGTAGTGGCTTGTACTCTTTGTACATTATTGCTAGTGGTGTATTAGCTTCAGGAACATATGTTGCCTTGAAGGGTGTAAGACCAGTATTGGAGTTGACACTAGTATTGTAAAAGTATTCAATATTGGGAAGTATGTATCTCCAATATTTGCTTCTAACTCTGGAAGTAGCAATGCAAATTAGTTTAATAAAGTTTTATTTAGTCATTCTACTATGCTCTTGCTTTGCTGATGGTATGGGGTGGTGTGCTCATGTAAGATGTTGAGCTGTTGTAGTAGTTCTTGTGTGAGCAAGCCTTTGAATTGTGTTCCCTATCAGATAATAATGTAGTCATAGGACTGAAACAAAGGATCCATGTATGTAGTATTGCTTTGGTGACAGTATGTGCTGTTTGGTAGATGATGGGAACTATGTGAGCATATTTGGTGAAGTTGTCAACTAGTACAAGAATGTATTGAAAACCTTTGTCATCTTTTGACAGTTGTTCAATATCTACATGCACTATATCATTAGGACCAGTTGATGTTATTTTTTGAAGGCTAGCTTCTGTTTTGGAAAGTGTGTGGTGTTGGTTAGAATACAAGTGGTACATTTATCAATGACATTGGTAATGATGGATCATACCCCTATGCAGATGATCAGGGTTTTCAAATTTCATTCGGTTTGAATGATACCATTGTTTCCTTTTTCATGGAATTTGCAAGCAATGTCTTGTTCTTGTATTCCAGTAATATGATTCAATTGTGATGTTTATCTGTGACAAAGAGAAGACTGTTCACTGTTAAAGCAGAATTTATAGTTATTGTAATATTTATTGATTAAATTGGTTAATTGTGTTTTCAGATTTTTTATTTTATTAATTTTCTCTTTAAAATGGATGTCATTGTGTTGATGATTAATGATATCCCAGATAACAAATTTTGGTCTAAACAATGTTGTTTTTTAGTTGTTTTTTTATGGTTGTTTTAACATTGAAATGGTACCCTTTTGACTGGTCTAAACAACATTGTTCCAACAACGTCACATTAAGTTGCTTTTTGATTGTTTTTTCTGAATAAAAAAGCACTATTTTTAGGTTGTAGCAACGTTATTTTATGTTGCCCATGATTGTTCTAGCATTAATTTTATATGCAATACATCAAATTTATCTTGATAATCAGTTCAAACATTGCTGTTTATCCTAACACAAGCCCAACAAAGGGCAGAACAGTAATACAATAAATACTTTAAATAAAAGATTTGCTGAAATTTTGAATGAATGTCTGGATTTTAAATGATAACAATAAGCAGAAAAATCTGCCAAATTTAACAAAAATTTAAACTTTTAAAGTTAAGTATAATTTTGAAATAATACTTTTTTAAATTGTAAAGAATCTCTTCTGCTCAAATTTAACTTTTTTATCTGACAGATAATTTGAAGGTGTCCAAATATTCATGAATAAATTATTTTGAAAATTTGCTTACTAAGTATATTATAATTTTTCACAGATTTAATATTTCAAAAAAGCTTTTTGCAATTCCGTTCTTTATGTAAAAATGATCTAGTAATCAAAATGATGAAGTGAGTTCTATTTGCAATCATCTGCTTGAATCTTAAATTATCACATTTTTAGTTGCTCAAATTAGCATTAATGCTTGTTATTACGATGTTAATGGTTGCTGCAACAACCAAAAGTATGAAACAACCATAAACAACATAAAAACAACCAAAATTGTTATCTGGGATGTTGATTGTTAATCTTCTCTTTTAGATGGAATGGTAGTATTGGATGGCCTTGCCTATTTGTGTTAATGTTGGGCAAGTTTTGGTATGCTGATTGGGAGATAAAAGGAAATGGCACTTTTTATTGATTTGGCTTGCTTACATCATGGTGGTATTGTGGTAATGCAGTCAGCAGATCAGCATTTGTGTGTTGTCTTTCTTTGTAGTGCACTATTGTGAAATTAAAGTTGGTCAGATATTTGATCCAGCAAGTAATTATGTTGGATCAATCACTGGAGAATTTTTTCAGCCAACTTATGTTGGAGTTGTCAGTGCAGACAGTGAAGTGTGACTGACCTAGCAGGAAATGTTTGAATTTTTTCAGGCTTTCAATGAGGGTGAGCATCTCAGCATTCATTGATTCATAGTTCAATTCAGCTGGGCAGAGTTTGCAGCTAAAGAATTGGATAGGTGTATCTATTCCATTGATTATTTGGCTTAGTGCTGCACCAAAGGCTACTAAACTGGCATCACAGTTGAGGATGAATTCCTATAAAAATCTGGGTTATTCAGACTAGGTAAACCTTTCAATTCTGATATTAAATTGTCTAATTCTTGTTGGTGGTCCAAGGACCATTGAAATGGAGTTTTCACTTTTAGTAAATTAGATATGTGGATGGTTTTTTCAGCAATATTTGGTATGAATATTAGGTAATAATTGAAAAAACCAAATATTCATTGTACATCTTTTTTGTTATTAGGTGGCATAATTTTTTTGATTGTATCACATGCGTCTTCTTTAAGGCTTATTTTTCCTTCTTCAATTTTTCTGCTGAGGAATTCAACTGATTTTTCTAGAAAGTGACATTTTTATGCATTAATTCATAAACTGGAAGATTGTAATAAATGTAAGATATTATCAAGTTTTTGTATGTGGTCTGGTATTGTTTTGGATGCAATATCATCAATGTATGCTGTGATGCCTTCATCTAGTTGGTGTTTGTCATTTTGCAGAACCCTTGTGATGTAATGTTGAAATGTGGCAGGTGCATTTCAAATGCTGAATGCCATGTAGAGCCACTCAAAGAGACCATGAGGGGTAATAAAGGCAGTTTTTTCTATGTTGGATTTATGCATTGGCACTTGCCAATAGGTTTTGCATAAGTCAAGCATTGTAAAGAATGAATTTTGAAATGACATGTACAGTATCTGATCAATTCACAGAAGAGGATAAGCATCTTTTTTGGATATATTATTGAGTTTATGAAAGTCTATGCATTATCTATATATGTCACTCTGTTTGATGAACACAGTTGGCAATATGTATGGGCTTTTCAATGGCTGGATAATATCATTTTTCAGTAAGTCTGTAATGATTTTAGAATATTCCTGTTTTAGGTGTTCTGGCACAGGTCATACTGGTTGTTGAATTGGTGTGTTGTTTATCTTCTCTATGCTGTGCTCTTCCCCAATGGCATTTCCTACACTAATGGTATTAAAATTAAAGATGGTTTTATGGTTTTCTAATAAGTTAGTGAGGGATTCTGCTTCAGATTCATCTAAATCTGGTGTAATTAACAGAATTGGCTTCAGTTTCTTCTGCACAATGATTATTACAGGTGAAGCATAAATCTTTATGTTCTCTGGTGTGATGATAATCAACTTGTTAGTATTATTAAGTATGGCTGTAGTAATGGTATTGTTTTGACATTGTAATATTGATGCTAATATGATTTTTTAGAGTTCATGCCTTGTTGGTTGTTTATGATTATATCAGTTGTTATCAGCTATTCACTGGTGAGAGTGCTGAAGTGCCAGCTAAATGGTTCAATCCTTTCTGTTTGTAAAGGGCATAATAATATGGTTTTTGATTCAATGGTTTGTATGTGAGTTGTTATGTCCTCATTATGCAAATCTATTGTTATGGTTTTATTCATAAAATTAATGATGCATTGATACTTTTTGAGGAAGTCTTTTCCTAGAATCAATTCATAGTTTTGTGAAAAACAAGAATGTTGTGGTTGACTTTGGTGTTTGAAATAATGAACTCAAAGTTGTTGATTTTGACTTTGGTATCAAGGTAATTGCCAGAGGCATTAACTAGTCTATGGTTATGTGAGGTGATGGTATTATGATGAATACCAATTTGATGTGCACAGGTATCAGCTATGATCAACACTGAGGTACTGGTATCAATGGTGGCCTGAGTTACTATGCTGTTAATGGTAACAGGTATAGTGTTCTTTTGTAGGTTGTCATTATAAGAATTGTTCCTGCTCAGGTGGGAGTTAGTGCTCTTAGTAGTTTAAATCCTCATCCTCATTGGAATCAGATTTGTAAACATTACTGTCATCAGTGTAATAACATTCTTTGTCATGAGTAGGTGAATTGATGATTTACAGTTAGTATGGATATGTCTGTGTTAAATGCAGCTGTTACAGTGAATCTTATTAAGGTTGATAGGCTTTGGACATGTTTCTATGGCTGTTTGTTCACTTTTAGTGTATGGTATTGGTGTGTTATTAGAAGTAATGGCTTTCCTGGGTTTAGGAATGTAATATTTTGATGGTGGTGACTCATTTGATTTAATTTGGTTAGATATTTTCTTGTAATTGTCTACCTGTAGTTTAGCCTCAACAGCTTTTTTTAATAAAAGCAGATATCTTATTGTCAGGGCTACATTTCTGTTCAAACCTGTGTCTGATTTGAAGAGGCATACCATAGGTGATGTGAGTAAACAAATCATGCAAAGCATATTCAGTAGAGGATTGACTAAGTCAGTATAGGCATTCAATTTGCAGGATATACTCTTTGATATCATAATCTTGTGAGTAAGTTGTTTGTTTAAGAGAATTTTGTATTGATTGCACATGGTTGGTGCATGAAAGTGGTCATAAAAATTTTGAATCAACAATAAATAGTCAGATTTAGTGATGTTATCTAAGTTGAGGTAATAGTTGAAGGCTTTGCCAGTTAAAAATTTAGAAAATTGGGTGAAAGTGTGCTCTTGGAATGCTTTTTGAATGGTTAGGTGCTGTTCATAAGTGAAGACCCATTCTTCAAATGTTGGAGAAACACTGTCATCTTTGCCAGAAAATTTCCTGGGTGGCATTTGCAATTTAAGGTTGTCATCAGGAACTACTTGTGGCAATTTAGATTTGATTAGTTTTTTATTGGTGACAGGGTTTTCTAAATTTATTAACCTGTTGTTTTATATTTCTAGTTTGTTATTGATGTTATAAAGTAGCAGATTTAATATTGGTGACAGAGGGGAGTTTGCCCTAGGTTGTGCTACATTTTTTAATTCTGAAATGGTTAGTGGAGATGACTGTTGAGGAATAGTTTTGATTATTGGAATGGGTGATTTTGAACCTGATGTCCCAGAGTGGTTATTCTAGGTGTAAGTTTATTTGAACTTGCTGGAGTGTTTAGAGTTGCAAAGTTAGGATTAACATTCTGGATAGCATCAAGGTGAATTTCTGCTTCTCAAAGTTAAGTTTGGAGTACAGTATTTTAGTAATTAGTTTTTTGGTTAATTGAATGTTCTGGTGATTAGTCTCTTTCACTTGTAGCAAAAGATTATTGTTCTGCTGAAGAATGTCATCTGAGGTTTCTACCCTCTGTTGTAGAATTTCATTCTTTCTTTCAAGTGCTACATTTTCTTTGCACAGGCTTTGATTTTGGGTTTGTACTTCTTTTAGTTCAGAGTACATTTGCTTTTTGGATGTTTGAAGTTTCTTGTACCCATCAACAATTTGAATTTTATCAGCTTGAAATAGTGCTATGTCCTGATGCAAGTTTTGGTTCTCTTTCTGGATCATATCAAATCTCTTGTCATTTTTGATCTTTATTTCTTTGATTTTTTGTTTTAGTGCCTCTATATTGGTTTCAAATGAATGGATTTTCTTGATGAGTTCCTCTCTTGAGAGGGTTTCATAATTTGACTGGGGGTTAGGATGAGATGTGTGAGTGACTGGTTTCTTACCACTTGTATTTGGCATTTTCTTTTTTATGTAACAATGCCCAAGGGGCTTGAACAGAACAGCTTTCATCAGTGGTGATCTTCAGTTGAGTGGTAAGGCTTTAGTTAATCAGTAAAAATTTTTTTTGGTGTATTCAGCTTTTTGCAGCACTGTAATTCAGCCATGTAGATTGCTCCGCACTTCCAAACAAATAGAGTCTCTGAAACCTTAAATAATTTTATCTCATTCTTTTGTATAGTTCTTATTCCAGGATCCCTTTTCAGAGGTAATGTTAATTATAAAATGTACTTGACTTGAGAAGTATCTTGTGGTGGTCACCATGTGGTATCAGAATGGAAATCTGCATTGATAAACACTAGGATTTGCTGATGTCTCAGTAATTAATGGCCTGACTCCAGAGCTAAACATGCCTATCCCTACTAAAAGTGAAAAGTAGTCAAGAGATCAGGCAAGGGAAGTGTGCATGGCCACACTTGGCTGACCTGATTCAGAGAACCCTAAGAGGAATAGTCACATTGGACAGGAGGTGAATTTAAATAAAGAGAGAGAGAGGCCCCATAAGTTCTTTAGTGCAAAGTGTATCCTATGTGCTTGTATACCTAAAGTCAGTGCAGGCCTCAGCTCATGCAATTTAGGTGTTACAATATAATATATAACATAATGAATGACAATCAGTTGTGTAAAGCCCTACTCCTAGATCTGCTGAAGTGCTATAGTGATGAACTTGTAAAGCTGTAGCTGAACAAGGCACCCTTGGCAACAATCAGATAATTTAGAAAAGCATTTTAAAGAAATTACATACACAACTAGAAGTAAAGGTTGAGTAAAATATATTGAACTTTTTCCAACAAAAGCAAAGTATTTAAACAGAAAAACAGGTATTCTATAAACAAGAAGTAGCACTAAAAGCATACTGTAAATACTAGCAGGTGCCTTGTGACTAATATCAGAAATACTGTGTGGCAGAAGATTTAAACATTCAAAAATAGCACAGATTGTCTAAAACTTAATACATCAATCAAAGCAATTAGAAATTCATGTAAATATTGTACCATTAATATTTATTAATTTTGAAATAATAATTAAGAAAATGTTTGTAAAGGCAGCTGTAGATGCCACATTCATTGTTTTGTTTCAATATGAAATTTTGCTAATGTCATTATGTGTAAATTATGCTGATAATGCAAACAATAAAAACTCAATTTAACCTAGGATGCATGATGGCTTTGTCAGCAGCATCAATCACAATGCTGGGAATTCAACTGAAAAATATTTCTATTCCCAATTGTCTAAGTTACTTAAGCTTGCATCTATCATAATTAATATAAAAAAGATAAAATAAAATAGTGTAAAGAGAATTTGATTCTAGTTGCATTGGTAAAGAAAACACTATTGAGTAACATAATACTCATACAATAGTAATTAAACAAAAGCATAAATCACAAATAATATATATAACAGAATCCTGTAACTTGTACTAAGTGCAAATGGTTAGAAACAGTTAAAGTAAACTTTTTGATTCATCAGGAAATGTCAAAGAGCTAAAGTAGCTAATTTAATATCAATAACTTGAAAGCTTTTAAAAAACAGAGTTCCAGTACTTTTTCCTTACTTGCTTTTTCTCTTCTACTTTCATTCTTTTCCCAGTACAAGATTGAGGTTTGTTATATTAAAAAATTTAAATAGAATCCAAACTGCTTAAATTTTTTATGGCAAATGAGTAGTTTGCACACTTAAATTTTCTCCATTAGAGAAATAAACTCTTTTTGTCCTTGACTATTCAACAAAAGATTATAGAAAAAATTACAGATTATTTTGTTTGTTACAATTCTTAATTGAAATGAATCAAATTATAATAAATAGTTAATATAAAAGTGTAGAATCGTGGGCTGTAATTATACTAGAAACTCATTGACTCTGCAGAAGGTTTACCATAGAAACAACAGCCCCGATTCCGGGAGAAACAGGTAAAGAGAAAATAAACTAATACAAACATTGGTAATTCATCCAAGTATTTTATACTTGGGTAGTTCGTTCCAAGATTGACAAATTGACATGGCTTCCAGCGAAAGCGGAATCTTTAGAAACAGTTTAGTGCTCGACTAGTGCATGGTGCTACCCTATTTGTCTCACTTATTAATTTCTATCTCATAGTAAAGTAAACATCTCATTTTCATTGTTAGTTCTCACCTCACTAAATAATAGACTGTAATTACCAGACATTCATGTTAGCCAACAGCATGGTATCATCACAGTGTAATCAAAATATAAGTGCATGTACATGTTGAATCAAACGAGAGGTTTATTATTTCCTTAACCGTACCCGTATCCGTAACCTAATGAGTCCACAATTTGGGCTGGGAAGATCTAATGATCGCCAGGAGCTACGTGTTGCCCTGTGCCTTCAGAAAGCACTCCCAAATTGTCACCAAGCTTAAGCAATTATTTTCATAATAAAAATATACCAAGTAAAGTAACGGAGAGAACAGTAATTGAAGCTAGATAAAATCTATTAACATTTCTCAACAGCGTTTCTCATTTTATACATGGTTACAACAATAAATAACTACCTGTCTTAGTTTACAATTACAGTTAATCATTCGTTGTTCATGCTATTATTTTCCCTCGCAAATCAAATTAAATTTGAGCAATACATTTAGCACCATCCAGGGGACATGAGTTCTTTTCGTAAACCTAAGCTCGAAATAACGAAAATAAGATAATGCTGATGTCATGTTGACGTTAATACAAAAATAAATAAAATCAACTAAATAATAATCACAAAATTTCCCCGAGTGACTCTACACGCCCCCCCTTGCTCAAATTAAATTTGCGGTAACAGGTGGAGAGTGGGACCTGACACTATGTGTTGAGTAGCCATCACCATTTCCGTTGCCAGTTCTCCTTCCCATTGTTCCAATTCGGCATACTGTGGCTCACGTGATAATTGCATTAACACTTCCCTCTGGGTGACCACTTCATCTTTCAACTTGAAATAATGTATCATCGGCAACCTATTGCTTATGGGACAATTTTTTCGTAAATTATTCAAACAGCGAGTGAAAGTATCATGAAATCGTTCATATAGGCGAAAACCTTTCATAGCAATCATCAATGTCATTAACGCGTCAGTGTCGGAGGTGTGAGGATCTTCTGATCTGATCTTGCTATCGGGGTAAAAATGTTCGAACACGTCTCGGAGGGACCCCATACGTGTCGCATGATCCATAAAGAGGGAACAAAATTCCTGGACCTGACTTAATGTCATTTCATCTGGGTTGGAAACGTCAGCTCTGAGCATTGTAATGATTTCAATGCGTTTCGTCACATCATAATATTTGGTAGTAGTCTCTACATTGTTGATCCACATCAGATCTCCAGCTGCTTGAAAAAGAATTAATACTCGAGGGTCGTTAGTTCGTATGACATTGTGGATCTTCCTCAATTGTTCACTAATAGCACTTCCTTTATTGAATATATCGCAGATTGTTAGCTTTCCATCTAGAAAAATCCTCTCCTTGTTATCTCCAGCTAATAACTTACCACGTGCCAACTTATATTCGTCAGATCTCATCATTTTATTCGCTTCTGCGGCGGTACTTACGTAATTCATCTTATCAGGGAAATGTGCTGATACTTTTTTCTTGTTCTTCTTAACTCGCCATTTTGGTTGAATTAGCAGAGTCTCCACACAGGGGGGTGGTATACATAACAAATTTTCCTTCCGAATGTTGTTTTCTAAATCGGCGAATCGACACTTAGCTTGTAGACTGGCGGTACCTATGGTCACAGGATAATTGATCTGTGCATGCTTAATTGTGTCCCAGAATCGATTCCTTAATCCAGATTCGCGTAACTCCTCTATTTGCTTGGTCGAAATCTTTACTCGAGCAGTGGTGCATTCTACGTCCAAAGCTACTTGTCGCCCTGGAGATTGAAGAATGACCAGCTCTTCTTTCGAAAACATTTCAGTTAAACACCATTTCATCATGCCCAGAACATCCTTTTCAGTGTTTTCAACTAGTACTCTCTCTTGAACCGTTAATCCTGTATCAAAATCAGCTGGATCATGCTCTACCATGAGGATCCTCTCGTTTTCAGTAATGGACCATTGAGGTGTAGGTTTAGGTGATCCTCCGAATTTCTCTAAGTTCACCTTCTCGATGAGATCTCGTATGTGGGGAGATAATTGCACTGATGATGTAGCCAACAATTCCTCTTCTCTAAAGAACTGCTCTGGGGTCTTCATTACCTGCTCAAATATCGTGATCGGAATTATTCTCCCTTCTTTCTTAACTTGTCTTGCGGATTCTGCAAATTGTCCGTATCCGCACTCGGGATAAGAGATCCGATGTCCGTCAAAAAATTTTTCATTCTTTTCTATCACTTCTCTTGCTCTTACTAGATCCAAAAATGTTCTTGTGGAGCCAGGTTTTCTTTCGATTAGTCTTCTAGTACTTAATGGCGCGTTTTCTGAAGAAGAAAAGATAGCGAACTTAGTTTCGGCAGTGGCTCCCCACATATACTTTTTCATAGTTTCGGAAAAAATATTAATGTCCGACGGACAAATTCCCAATCTATTACTTATCAGAACAATCGACATCTTCCCTGTTGTACTACTCGCCCCCACCAGTCGGGCATAATATTTTTCGTAGTGATCCATCGCTCGGTTTGTTTTACACGGTGATAAAGGCAGCACGCATTTGTGTAAAAGCCAGTTTTTTACTTTCCATGTTAATGGACATATTGCAATTTCATGGACCGCTGATTTTGACATAGATTTTCGTTTGTTTTGATCAATCGGCAATGTAAGGTGGGAATCTCTGGTTAGATAAATGGACAAAATCCATATGGCACCTCTTGCATAGATGTCGGGTACTCTATCTTCTGAAAATACCATTGATTTAAAATTTTTTCGATCCTGAATCTCGTAAGAAAATTTAATTTCTCTTAACACTCTCTCGACTGACGGATGGTAATGAGAACTGGGGCTTTCAATGTGAATGTTGGGCCAGTCGGACTCGGGGTTTTTAGTGGCTTTTATGTCTGACCAAATATCCTGAATTTCTTTTAAGGTTTTAACGCTTTGAGCAAATGCGAAGCTAATCCTCATATCTGTTATAGTATGTAATGTAGCGACATTGAGCAGTTCCAAAGTTTGTGCTTGGAGTATGGTGTCAATAATTAATTTCTTATCAACGGCTATTTTATGGGAAGGGATCTTTTCACATAACAAGAGGTCTGTAAGCAATAATTTTGTAACCGATTGTGCATGCGAGTTTGGCATTGAAACCTGATTGTAGTAGGATTTGTAGAGAATGAGGAAATTTTCCATTCTATAATGTAAGCTTTCTACCGCCTCAGGGATGTTTTCCTCATGTTCTTCTCGGAGGACTATGACTAAACGTATTCCTTCGACTTTGGCTATGCGGTATGCAATTTCTATCTGCTCCATTATATTCTCATCCTGCACTTCATGAATTCTCAAAAAATAAATGACCAACAGGTTGGGGAAGTCAATATTTACCAAATCAAAGCTTCTTATCGTACTGCCACTATTTAAAAACTTACAGAGATTATGTATAGAGAAATCTTCATCGAAAGAAACGTGTACTGTGCTGCGCCAATATAGCCGGCTGATTTCTTTGAGCATGCCGGAATCATAACAAATAATACAGTTTATTAGAGGGCGTTTTTCTGCGTCGATTATGAAAGGTATAATATCTATGGAACAACTTAACTTTTTGGTGTTGTAGGTCCATCGTAATTGATTCTGAGTAGCCTCTGAAATGTCATCGCGTATATAATGTACTGCCTGGCGTGGAGCTATAAAGTAAGGGTGTAAGGTATCTGCACCAACTGTAGACATCTTTTTCTTGCGTTCTTCCATTTTCTGAGACCTAACTGAGGATGTAACGGAAGTATCTGAGGTTGAGGGGGCTATTGAATCACTCTTAGGGGATCTATTTACAGGTTGAATTACACTAAAAGGGGTACGTAAAGTTTCAAGTTTTAAAGTTTTAGAAGTTGATTGTGCCAGCTCTGCTCACATGCTTGGAGGTACGTATCCCCCCACGGAGTAGTGAGATGAGGACGGTGTGGATGCTATCTGCTCACCTAAGCGTGGAGCTACGTATCGCCCACACGGTATAGGGTTCTCCTCAGCACCTTCATGTCGTCCTCATTTACGGGCCTCATCGCACCTGGATGAGGAGGAACCATCGTGACTACCCTCCATCTTTCGTCTCACTCTGCGACGACGGGACGGAGGAGCTGGCGACTCACGTTTCTTCCCTATCAGTTTCATTCCTAAACATAATGTTAAGGTCCCAAATATTGGGATCATAAGTTTGATTAACTCTAGTGCGCCTTGAAGGCAAAACTCGTGAACTACAGTTATCGACTATTTCGGATTCAAAATCAGTATCCTCTAAGCTTTCCTCAACAAATTCCGTTAAATTATCAAAGGTGGCGTATTCATCAACACCATTATCAATTAAAGTGTATTCGTTATTGTCATCGATGATGACATTTTCAATGTCCTTAATTGCTCGTTTTAATCTCTGGAAGTGTACAGTTCTCCCGTTACTAAGTGTATAGGTGTTGTGGTCGAGCACTTTCTCTATTGTGAATGGTCCCTGCCAATTGTTGGCTAATTTCCTAACTTGATTGTGATCAGTTGTGACACGTGGCAGATACGCGAATACTTTGTCACCACGGCGGTGAGGTTCGCCATATAGTTTTTTATTAAATGTTCGCTTCTGCCTGATGCAGGACTGGTTAGTATTATGAACTATAGTTAAATGAATTTCTTGCATGTCACTTAATAGTTGGTTTACATATCTTTCTAGTGTAATTTCAGAATAGTTCGGGTACATCATAGACAGAGAAGTTAAAGCTTCACGCCTGAACATCGCTTTGAAAGGACTTATCCCAGTGGTAGAGTGAACTGAGGTATTGTAAAAAAATTCGACACCCTCTATTAATATCTTTTAATATCTTGTCGGCTACTTTTTCGGCAAGTGTGCTGTCCATGGGAATGATGCGGGTGTACTTAGTGAAATGATCAACAAGTACTAAGAGATACTGAAACCCCTCACTATCACGAGACAGCTGCTCCAGATCGATGTGGACAATCTCATTTGGGCTTGTTGCAGCGCAACATTCTAGTTCGGCTCATTGTTCTGGAAAGTGAGCAGAATTATTTAGCAGACATTGCTTACATTTGTCGATAATGTCTTGCACTGTTGCTCTGATACCAATAGTGACATATCAAGAATTGAATGTCTTTTCAGTTTGAATGATCCCTAAGTGACCTTTCTCATGGACTCTCCTCACGAGATCTTGTTTGAAGTATTTGGGTATAGCAAGACGGTTGTTTCGACTTTTTACATATAGTAGACCTTTCATCGTAGTTGTCCAATTGTATCAATTGTAGTATCTTACCGCCGTTGGTGAGAGAGGAAAAAAGGGGTCCTTCAGTCTCTTCATAATGTCAGATAAAATGAGATCGTTTTGTTGGTGTTTGATAATCTCATCCTCGGATATTTCTTCTCTGATTAGGATCGGCAGAATTTCTTTTCCATTTTATCAGCATTTATTTTGGGGATTAATTCATACTCTGTGTGGGGTATGAATGCAAACGGAACTTTTTCCCCAGCTGGCTTCTTTAAATCTCGTTCATAGCTTGGCAGCGCGGTCCAATAATCGGCGTTCAAATGTAAACATCCAGGGCAATGCTTGATAGAAAATGAAAAGTCGTTGAGGTATTCTATCCACCTGGCTACTATATTTGATCAATCTCCTGAAAACTTCTTGAGCCAAGCCAACACGCTGTTGTTGGTGCACACTATGAATCTCCTCCCTAGAATGAAATATCGAAACTTCTTTAACGACTCTACTAACGCTAACATTTCGCATTTGGTGGCGCCGTAGTTTTTCTCAGCAGCTCGTAACTTTCTGCTGAAATACTGCACTGGACATTCAATGCCGTTTATTTCTTGGCTCAATACACCACTAATGGCGACAGCACTAGCGTCGCAATCGACAATGAATTCTTTTGTATAATCTGGGGTGTTCAATGACGGTATTTTTTGTAATTCAGACTTAATCCCTTCCAATGCTTCTTGCTCAGTCCACGTCCATTTAAACTCATTGGATTTTTTAAGTAGTTGAGTTATCGACTTCGTCTTCTCGGCTAGATCAGGGAGGAACATTCCGTAATAATTCAGAAATCCCATCAGCCTTTGTACATCTTTTCTACTCCAAGGTGTTTCAATTCGTTCTAGAAACTGTTTTGCATTGGTCTTAATCGATATCCGTCCATTTTTGATCACTCTACCTAGAAATGTAACTTTAATCTGAGCTAGAGAGCATTTATTCCCGTTCACCTTGAGACCAGCTTTCTGCAATAACTCCAAGGTTCTATGTAATTTCTCTAAATGTTCATCAAAAGTATTGCTGGCAACCAGGATGTCATCGATGTATGCGGAAATCCCTGGTTCAAGAATGTTAGAATCATTAGTTAATACCTTGGTAACATAGCGCTGAAAAGTGGCAGGCGCATTACATAACCCGAATGCCATATATTTCCATTCGTAGAGACCGTAGGGTGTAATAAATGCGGTTTTCGGAATGTCGGATTGGCGCATCGGTACCTGCCAATAGGCCTTACATAGATCGAGGCAAGAGAAGAACTTATACTTGCTGGCATCATATAGGAGATCTTCAATTCGAGGTAGTGGGTAAGCATCTTTAATAGTGATGTCATTCAGTTTCCGGAAATCAATACAGAGCCGAAACTTTTCCCCTTGTCTAATGAACACAGTGGGGGCTGCATAGGGACTATTACTTCCCTGAATAATTCCACTTTCTATTAAATCTTTAAGAATTTTTTCATATTCTGCCTTTAGGTTTTCCGGAACTCGGCGGACAGGTAGACGGATGGGCTTCTCCTTCTTTAATTCAATCGCATGCTCTTCTCCAATTGCCTGTCCCACGCTGATTGTACCATAGTTAAAGACTTCACTTTTGCTACGCAATATTGATACAAGGGACTGCTTCTCACTGTCATTTAGATGCAAATGGGTCTCATTGTTCACAGTGGGGATTTTAACAGTTGGGGAATCTTCGAGATCATGAATGGCAGTGCAGATCGAGAAACATGAAGTCTCGATACTCTCAATCCAAACTGGTACACCAATTATTTGGAGATCAGATTCATTGAATCTCACCAGACGTGTCGATCCGTTCAAAATAGTAACATACGTTTTTCCTGAGGTCACCTTACACAAGTCGGGTGAAAAAGAGATACCTTTGATATATTTGCCCCTCTGGCCCGCGATCATCACATCACCATTCGTTTCCAAATTCGAGAACACGGCTACTCTAGTCCAATGTTTAGCTTCCAAATAAACAGGCTCCTTTAAATTAAACACAACTTCACGCTCTGGAATTGTAGCTAGCTGAGTAGCTTCTTGGTCTTTTATAGATATGGTGTTATTCTTATAATCGATTACACATGAATTTTTTTCCAAAAAATCATTACCCAAAATCAAGTCATACGGAAGCTGGTGATTAGCAGTATCAATGACAATTAGATCTACTTTGAACTGTTCGGTACGAATCTTCAATGCAGCATTCTTTAATTTCCCTTTCAAGGATATTGCATTTCCTGAGGCATCAATCAGTTTGATGTCGGCTGAAGAATTGATGGAATCACGGGTAAAACAAATATCCTTGCAGCATTCATCACTGATGATTGACGCTGCAGCTCCGGTATCAATAGTAGCATTAATGATTCTTCCGTTCATTTCCACAGGAATTAGGTTCTTCCTTATCATATTAGTGATCACTAATACGTCCTGTGCGCGTTTTGAGGGAGTCGGCGCTCCCGTCAATTTAAATGGCTCTCGGTTTCTGTCAAGTCTACCAATAAGGTATCGGAAGAAGAGGCAACCGGTGGCTCGTCAACTAAAAAACCCTCACCTTCAGCAACTATCTGAATCTTCGCTTTACAATTTGATTTGAAATGCCCCTTTTCACCACAACGGAAACACCTGACTGAAGACATGTCGAACTCCTTCTTTAGAATGGTCTTTTTAGTCTGCTCCACTTTTCCGGTGGTACCAGAGAGCTCGTAGAGATCCTTATCAATTCGATTGGAATTATAGATCATGTAGACTACGCTAATAGCTTTTCTTATAATCTCATGCAAATTTTCTTCTGGATCACATTTCATTTCCAGGCAACTACGGATTGAAGGAGGGAATCCTCGACAGATATACGAGAAAAGATCATGCCTGGAGTACTCAGGAGACAGACTACTCAATCGGAAAAGTCTTTCGACTTGCGTGATGTAATTTCGAATATCGTCTCCTCACTTAAAAGACATATCGCAAAGCAGCGTTTTGTACTGATGTTTTATATGAGGAGCCTTGTAGTGATCCTCAAAAAATCCTACTAATAATTGATAATCAGTCTTGATGTTTCGATCCAGCATCATGTATTGATTATAGGCAAGCCCATTCAAGTACAGTGGGAATTGTGATACGGCGTCCTCTTGAGAGGTCTTGTATTGTTTCATGTGAAGCTCGAATAGGAAAAACCATTCTTCAAAAGATTGTGAGACTGCGTCAATCTGTCCCATGAACTTAGGTAAAACTGAGTGTTTACTGTGAACTGGTATTTGTCCAGGAGTCTCGACGGGAAGAATCGAACGACGAAATCAGGGTCTCTGATCTGAAGTACTAGCATTGACTGGACTCAAGGCATCAGACATATGTTCCTTTGAGCTAGTACGTGCAGAAACACAAGGTGGTGGCTGCACGGGACTTGTCGGAATGCACTCTCGATCTCTATTAGGAGTAACAACGGTGGCAATAGATGCTTGTGTAAACGTGGGAGTAGAAGAAACAAACGGATTTACGCACGACGACACTGACGGAGGAGGAACCATATTTCTACTTTCGTCATGCTGAGAAGGTGTAGGAGCATTCAAAAGAACAGGGGTTGCAGTTCCACCTCGAATCATCTGGGCGAATTTCTCAGTTATTTTCTCAGCAAAATCCCCTAAAGCTTCATTTAATGTAGCATGCGTAACGAATTCGTCAACTGGGAGCTTCATAAGGTTAGCTTCTTCCGACTTAGCCATTTGAGTTTTTAACTCGTGAATTTGTAATTCCAAGGCAACAGTTGATTCTAGCATTCTCATTTCCATCTTCTGGTATGCAACATGTTGAGTATTCAGTTCAGCTTGAAGAGACTCGACCTGGCGCTCACTGTCCATTCTCATAGCGACTTGCTGTGATAACGCATCTTTCAAATGCTTGATTTCCATCTGTTGAGTATCACAACGGGGCAAAGAATTCATTACATTGTCAATACGATGATCGGGACGAAACGGAATAGGAGGAGCATTTTGTGTATTCAAGACTCTGCGAAGCCGTCGCTGAACATCGGGGCTAATGGTACCTCTGTATGCATAGGGACTAGTTGATGCCAGATGATCTTGACGTTGAGACAACGTTTGGGTAGGAGAAGTCAGAGGGCAGAAGTTATTTAACAACGATCCAATGGTGCAAGGGGCAACATCCTGGTTGCCAACGCTTACACAGGGGACACTCGGAGGAGTCCCAAAAGTAGGAGAATAAGTAACTGTACAATTTGAATCCATTAATCTACAAGAAAAGTAACAAGAAATAACAACTATTATAACGGACACTTGGGAGCACTTCCCAACCACAGAAGAAACACACAGCTCATAAAAATCACAGAATCCAAACCCAAATGTGGGATTACGGCAGCAATTGGTAATAAATCCAACACATAAAGCACTGAGACAAAAACAGAATTGTAACAGGTAAAACACAAACTTACACCAAGCAGAACACTTAAAAGAAAAATCGTGATTGCCCTCCCAATGGAGAGAAGAAGGATCCATGTACATCAGTTGGTAGATTTGCACTGAAATCCAATTGCCATCAGGGGAAACAACTATCCCAGCTGACAAACACCAAAACTAAACCAAAAACCAAATCCAAACCATCAAAAGAGACAACCGAGAAGATGTTGTTATCACGTCAGCGTCCTGTCATGGTCGCCATGTAGAATCGTGGGCTGTAATTATACTAGAAACTAATTGACTCTGCAGAAGGTTTAACATAGAAACGACAGCCCCGATTCTGGGAGAAACAGGTAAAGAGAAAATAAACTAATATAAACATTGGTAATTCATCCAAGTATTTGATACTTTAGGTATTTCGTTCCAAGATGACCAACTAACATGGCTTCCAGCCGAAGCAGAATCTTTAGAAACAGTTTAGTGCTCGACTAGTGCATGGTGCTACCCTATTTGTCTCACTTATTAATTTCTATCTCATAGTAAAGTAAACATCTCATTTTCATTGTTAGTTCTCAGCTCACTAAATAATAGTCTGTAATTGCCAGACATTCGTGCTAGCCAATGGCATGGTATCATCACAGTGTAATCAAAATATAAGTGCATGTACATGTTGAATCAAACGAGAGGTTTATTATTTCCTTAGCCGTATCCGTATCCGTAACTTAATGAGTCCACAATTTGGGCTGGGAAGATCTAATGATCGCCAGGAGCTACGTGTCGCCCTGTGCCTTCAGAAAGCACTCCCAAATTGTCGCCGAGCTTAAGCAATTATTTTCATAATAAAAATATACCAAATAAAGTAACGGAGAGAAAAGTAAACAGTAATTGAAGCTAGATAAAATCTATTAACATTTCTCAACAGTGTTTCTCATTTTATACATGGTTACAACAATAAATAACTACCTGTCTTAGTTTACAATCACAGTTAATCATTTGTTGTTCATGTTATTATTTTCCCTCACAAATCAAATTCAATTTGAGCAACACATTTAGCACCATCGAGGGGACATGACTTCTTTTTGTAAACCTAGGCTCAAAATAACGAAAATAAAATAATGCTGATGTCATGTTGACGTTAATACAAAACAAAATAAAATCAACTAAATAATAATCACGAAATTTCCCCGAGTGACTCTACATTAATACTGTCAAGTATGTATGCATATGAATCATTGTAAAAATCAGACTCCACGTAAATGTTACAAAAATGAATCAGCCAGTAAATGTCATAAATTACTAATTAAAATAATCATTGAACTCCCTTAGTCAGCAAACTTAATAATGTTAAGTATGCGAATCACTAATTAAACCAGTCCTTGATATCTGTGAATCAGAGTGTCCAAAAAATGATAGATTGTGTTATCCCCTGCCTTATGTACACCACTAAGATTGATTTGCACTTCAGTATTATATCTAACAAAGAATTGAGCAAAACAGGTTGTTGAATATAGTGTAGCATCACTGGTAGTAGTTACTATTTATTGGCCAGACCTCACGCTTTTCTTGTTGGTGACTGGTTGTTGTCATATTTGTACATATTATAAATAGTAGTGTATATAAAGAACAAAGCATTTGTAAATAGAAGTAGTTTGAACTGTATTCTCTTATTGTTCACTAGAATCACACCCCAGTGATTCTACAATAGTCAATTGCACTATGCTAGATATCAGTCAGCCATATTTGCAAAATTACAATCATGTTTTGCTGCATGTTCAGATAGTGGAAAGAAGTTTCTCTCTTCTGAAGGAAATGTTGTGCAAAGATCGTACTTTCTGCCTGAAAACTTAGGGAAAACTTTTTTTTCCTTTTCAACCACTGTTTGCTTAACTGCTGTTTTCCACATCATTCTTATTTTATTGAATATCTAAATGAAATTTGGAAATATTTCAGAAAGTGCACAGAGAATTGTTGGAAAAACTTTCCTGAAACCATTAAAACAAGAAGAATGAGATTCTTGAAAATACATTTCAACTAACCATATACTTAATGAACTTGCAAAATCATATAACCCTATTTAACTTGAGAAAAAAAATTTCTCCCAATTACATTTTTGTTTAACCCTATCTCAACCATGTTTTTCAACTTTTAAAAATGAGAGATGCTTCAACAGCCCCCCCTCTACCCACATAAAATCAATTTTATTGATCACCAAGAAGCAGCAAAACTGAGAAGCTTACATAGGGCTGAATACTAAGAGAATAAAAATTTAATATTCTGGGGCTCTGAGGTCATAATAAGCTCTGATATCACCAAATTGACTGCAATGCCAAACATTTGAAAAATGTGTTTCAATACCACAATAATGCTAATATTTGGCAGGGTAGTGGCTAATGATAAACTGAGAACACATATAAAGTACTGATTGGATTTCATCCTAATCTGAGTTTCTCAGGCAAATGTATCAATGAAAGATAGCAATGAAAATATGAACTTTTTAGAATAATATGTGTACATCTAAAAAACTAATAAAATTATAATATTTATTTTAGGTATTTGTCTTGCTAACAAAACTTTAGAAAAACTCAAAAAATATCAGTATTAAATTTTCTTTCAAATAATAGAAAGAGTTAATGTATCTTTGAACATCCATCAAGTACTGAGCCAAGTATTACTGAACTCCAAATATACATTAAAAAACCAATATTCACATTTGTGAATATAGAAGATATCTTTGGAAAACATAAAATCAAATTATAATTTACTTATTGCTTGACTAACTGTGTAGCCACAGCTAATGTAACATCCTCCACCTGGCTTATTTGCACTGTGTATTATTGTTGATAATTAGCACTCAGTAAATTGCGGCTGAGGAGTTACTAAGTTATCGAATCGCCAAACTTTTCCTTTTTACTTAACTAGTTACGTTAATCGAGTATTAATTATCAATGTTTAGGTGATGGAGCCATGTGACGTTTCCTCCTTAGTTCTTCTGTGGGCCACTGCCAGAAGCCAATCTCCACAGCACAGTTCCCCTCCTTTACAAATGATGATTGAATCCACTGCATCATCTCAGCTCAATTGGAACTAATTATGTGTACCTTACTTGAGTTCAGTGCATGCACTCATGTCAAGTTGTAACTGACTTAAACTCAACTTTGTACAGTGTTTGTTGATTTGTTCAAGTAAAGCAACCAGGCATTGATACTAACTGCATTCAAATATTATTAAGGTAGCCATTACCATAAACTTATTGGCTTAGTAATCTAATTAATAAGATTGCAGTTTCCTAAACTTACATTTAATAAAGATACATGTAAGGTCACTTATTCAGTCAATTATAGTCAAGTCTCCTACTATTAAGAATATGTATATTCCTAGGGTTCGACTATCCAGTCGTTTCAAGCATTAATTATTTCGTACATGTGTAGATCGATAGTCAGACTAGGCGAGAATCGAAAAACTCCTAACCATAACGTAAGTGCGGTTTCGTGACTGGCACAAGGACCCTCCGAATCGATCCCGTGATGGGATCCAGCCACTACTAGACACAACTCGCCTAGCTGCACATTTTATTAAATAATCAAACCAGATAAGTGAAGAATGAAAAATAAAATAAACTCCGAAGAATTTATTGTTCATCAAATTTCTAGTTAAGTTCAAAGCTATTTATTTAAAATTTCTAAAGTACCTGCCGATTTTGAATTTCAAATAATTCTTCTGCCAATATGGCTGTTCATACATAAGCGTTATTTTGCTCATAGCAATTTGTCAAATGTTACTTGATCAGCTAACAAGTTTATCTTAATTTGCACAATATTGTAGCTTAGTTGCATCTTTACAAAGTGAATAGAATCATAACTAAATTTTACAATAATATTTTTGATTGTATTTAATCACTATAATCGTTTGATGTTAATCCTTCCTTTGTTGCAGCTATTATTTTGGGATGATGCTACACTAAGCAAGTAGGGTGAGTCAGCAATGTCTTGGAAAATCTTTTCTCAGACTCAATTGACCTTCAAACTTATAAGTTTTATTTATTACTATTGTTCCTATTACTATCTGTTCCTATGAATCATTAGATATACACATCAATGTGTATGTCACTATCATCATCAGATTATTTTTCATTACAATTGTTAAACTAATGATCAAATGTATTCTAATAATCACACTCTATATGACTATCAATTTTGGCAGATGTAATTTGTAGGCTTGTTCATTGGACAGATTTTTCTTTCCAATGAACTACAAAAATTCTAGAATGGAGCTATGTTATATAAATATTACACAAAGTAGGTTTTGAAATCAAAATTGACCCAAATACAAAACATAACTAGAACATAAAAAATATTATTTTCTATATCACATATAATGAAATGTAATTACTTGGGGCTCCTTGCATCCAAAATTACAGCATGCTTTACAAATTGATGACATTTTCCATTTGAACAACTACATAAATTACACCTGCCTTTCTTCTTGTTTCCTGGAATATGTACTTGTGGGAGGTTTCTTGATACTCCTATCTCAAGGATATTCCAATGAAGTTTGTAACAAGTAAGCATGCTTTGTTAGCTCCTGATGTAATCTTGAAATCATGAGTAAGGTGACAATCTTAAATGAGTTTCTTTAGAAGCTTTTTTCTTGTCACAATTGAAGTGGTTTTTTTGGACAGCATCATTGTACTTTGTGTTGTAACATCTAACATGTGATAGAATGTTGCAAAATGCCATTTCCTTGTTGCTGTTTTCAATGCAAATTTCAACCAATCTTGTCAAGAATGTCAACAATGAACTTGTTAATTTTGTAGGACTCAATTATCTTTGATTTTTGGGGTTAACTAGCTGCCAAATTTTGATTTTACTACATCAATGTAATTGCAGAAGACAATAGAACATTCAATTTATTTAAGAGTTACAAAAATCTTTTGCTTCTCCTAAAACCTTTCTCTTGACAAAACAAGTTTTGATGCAGTGGATTTTATTAAACCTCCAATTTCATCCACAACTCCCTTTCCAATTTAATTCAATATCTTCTTTCAACTGTGACATCATTCTCAAAATGTACTTTTGCTTAAATTGCTCAATTGCATCATCACTAAGGATTGTAAATGAAGGCATTAAATTTGTTTTCATAATTTTGACAAAATTATTTTTCTATATGCACAAAACAAGTACTTTGAATGTGCCAGAGAATTTGACACAATTGGAAATGGTATTTTCATTGACATGAACCATGCACAGGCTGTAAAAATTGTTAGTAGCTTGCCATTTCACCCTGTTCAATTACTTGAAATTTTTCAGCAAAACCAACTTGTAGTACTCATGTTAATCCTTTTCTAGTATCAAGTTTCAATTGATCAAAATAATCAGGCTGTTGCCAGTGTAGTGTCATCCAAAACTAATTAGAAATAAGCTGCAAACATCGCAGAAGAGACTAAGATCAAAAAGGAGTTGATTAAAAAATATTACAATCAATTAGTTGCTATGATTTCAGATTAATTTTTAAAATGCAACCTAGTATAAAATATGATTTCAGATTAATTTTTAAAATGCAACCTAGTATAAAATATGTGTCAATAAAAAGATAATTGTATCTGTTGATAAAAATACTTTTGACAAAACAAAGCTTATGTTATTTTATTGCCGCAATCTTGGCAGAAGTTTGAAATTTAAATCAACAGGTACTTCTTTTGAAATACTATAAATACATTGAAACTTACTGTAAGCAGTTGATAAAGAAT